>JASSUY010037599.1:7512-17641 GCA_032466535.1 Forpus xanthops | reverse complement strand
GGGGTGCAGCCCAGCACACAGGGGTGTTCTGGGCTCAAGCGCTCACTGAAGCCAGACCATGGGGAGCTGCTCATTGACCAATGCCCCAAGTCCTTCCTCAGGGTTGCTCCATCCAGTCTCCCGCAGCCTGTGTTTGTGCTGGGGACTGCCCCAACCCAAGGACAGAACCTTGCACTTGCCCTTATGGAACTTCATGAGGTTCATACTGGCCACCTCTCAAGCCTGTTCAGGTCCCTGTGGATGGCATCCCACCAGGCACTTGGCTTCTCAAGCTGTCATTTGGCAACCAAAAGGACAAGCCCAGGGACGAAGGCAACAGGTTCAGCAAGTCCCAGTGTAGGCCAGTCTCATTTTGCACCTGCTCGAGGAGCAGCAGCCACAGAGCCTGGAGCCGGCTCTCTGCAGAGTGCCTCCAGCAACAGAGATCCCACCGGGAAAGGATTCTGCCCTTTCAGGCATTTTAGCGTCCTCGTAGCTCGGCGCGTATCACGTGAGCCAGCTTTGGGAAGTCCGCTTGGAGTAGATATCCTAGCAAGCGGCCACAGGAGGGCACGCTTCCACCTCCAGCCTGCAGTGAAACCCACACTGCCATCCCCAGGCAGGCAGCCCACAGTCATGGAATCCCAAAACAGTTTGTGTTGGAAGGAACCTTAAAGGTCATCCAGCGCTAACTCCCTGCCCATGGCAGGGACAACTTCCACTAGACCAGGTTGCTCCAAGCCCCGTCCAACCTGGCCTTGAACACTGCCAGGGATGGGGAAGACACAGCTTCTCTGGGCAACCTGTGCCAGCGCCTCAGCACCCTCACAGGGAAGAACTTCTGCCTAAGAGCTCATCTCAGTCTCCCCTCTGTCACGTTAAAGCCATTCCCCCTTGTCCTGTCCCTCCAGGCCCTTGTCCAGAGCCCCTCTTCAGCTTTCTTGCAGCCCCTTTAGGCACTGGGATTTGCTCTGAGATCTTCCCTTAAGGAGCCTTCTCCAGGCTGGAAAAGCCCAGCTCTCTCAGCCTGGCTCCGGAGCAGAGCTGAGCCAGCCCTCAGAGCATCTTTGTAGTAGCAGCTACTCAAATCACCTGCCTAAGCAGAACTCAACAATGTTCATTATTTCATTAGGGCTGCAGCTTTTCTGTAAGAAGGGAGACCACCCCCAAGCATGCAGCCTCTGCCCCCCCCCCCCAAGCAGCAGTTAGAAGTCCCGCCTCAGGAAGTGATTCAGGAGAGGTCTGTGAATGCAACACAGCTCCTGCTCACCATCCCTCCACAAGCTGGAGACAGTGGCATGGCAGCCAGGCTAAGGGCAGGGGCCTAGGCAGGAAGGTTGGTGACTGGGGCTGGCAAACAGGATTGTCCCTCCCTTGCGAGCAGGAGCTGAGGATCAAAATGGAGGCAGGTCACCCCAGAGTGCAAGTCACCCCAGAAGTGGGGCACACTGCTACCTCCAGCCAGGAATGTGGGACCCAACGCTATTTTGCTCCAACACCAGCAGGCTGAGGGGTACCATGGACTCTGCTCATAGTCTGATACAGTGCAGCACATGCACCTGAATATATGCTATGCCCCAGCACACTGCTGTGTGCCAACAGAAGGGATGTGAGTCAGTCCCTCTCAGCTCCCTGGGCTCACTTTGCTTCCCCTTCCCTCCAAAACAGGAGACACAGGTTCACGCAAGGAGGGGGAACAGAGGTACTTATGCTTGGATTCATCCCACACAGCCATTTGATTGAAGTACTTTCAAGTTGGGAGCTTAATTGCACTCAACCTCATGCAGAATAAGTGGAGAGGTGCAGGGTGCCCTGCAGCAATTCAGATCCCAGACATGCTCAACTGCCCTCTGGAGCTGCCCATCCCTCACCACTGCCTGCCGGGTTCCTGTACTAGTACAGGCAGCTTCTTGTGGCTCAGCCTCAACTTGTTTGACCAGAGGCATTTCTCCAAGTCAGGTGCTTTTACAGATCCCACAGTTTCTAATAACACACCTCTCACCTAAGCAGACAGCCCTATCCCTCCCATTTCAGCTCTCCTGGCTTCCCCACGTAGAGCATCTTCCTCACTACTGACCTCTGTTGGGTCTCCAGATCTTCTCCATGCCGTGGCGCATGAGGACGATTCGGGACAGCTCTGTGAAGGACTCTATAACGTTGAAGTTGCACAGTGGGCTGACCTCAAAAAACGTCATGCAGTTCTTCTCTGCATAGGCCCGGGCCTGTTCCGTGGGCACTTGCCTCTTGAAGGCAAGGTGCAGCCTGTTTCCCACCAGGATCCGAGGGACACCTGGGGCATGCTTTAAAAAAGGAAAGAAGTGGAGAAATCAAGGCTTGTCCTTGGTGAGGGAGGCCTACACCCAGTAGAGCTGTAATAGCAATGAAAGGCAAAGAAACAGGAACTGCTCTGTGACCAAGAGGAACTCCCATGATGAGGAAGACTAATTTATCCTCCCTCAGGCCATTCTAGAGGGAACCTTCCCATCTCACTTGACCATTCCCAAGCCCTTTCCTACTACTCTATTACACGGAGGTGGAAGGTTATCCCCTTGGTCTGCCTATTACTGAGCAGCCACCGTTTCCTCTCCATAGCAGCTATGCTTGTCCCCACATCAGAGGTAGCACCTCAGGTGATACCTCCCCAGATGTTTGTTGCAGACCACTGCATATGTTCTTCAGTGCAACCTACCTCATCTATTTCCTTTATCCATCGGTCTATCCCATCAAAGGACCAGCGATTGGTGATGTCATACACCAACAGAATGCCCTGGTGGAAGAAAACCAGGAGCAATCAGGAAGCTTCACAGTAGACAAAATGAAAGGGACATCACCTCCATAATGCAGAAACCAGAAGGCTGAAGGACAGAATATTGCTCCATCTGCACTATTTGTGTGGTTGCTAGGGCAAAAATTGAGACAAGAGTTCTCTACTAACACTATCCCAAGCTATTAGGGAAGGTTTTACTCCATTTTGGCTTGAATATTCCCCAAATAATTCTGAAAGCAGCAGTCTCTCTGAAGGAAAAGGAACTGCCTCAGCAACTATGTATCTGGAGGAGCAAAACACACCCTCCTCCTGTCACAAATCCAATACAAACTCACAGAGGCAGAAACAAGCCTTCTTCTTTCCCTCTTAGGCATTCAGCGGCGGGATGGTAGTGCAACATGATGAAGCTAATGAAGCACACCCATCTTCAGCAGGTTTTCCCTCTCTAGAACCTGTCTCATTCTGTTGTTCCTTTGCTATCACTGCCATGCTGGCCGAGAATGAAGGTAGTACAGCAATGTTGGGACATTCCAGAGGGCCAGAGCAAAGGTCTCACTGTCAGACCTTCCCCTCTGCCCTTTCTTCTGCAGCACCCTCAGGCCCACATTGATTTTTCCTGAACACCACACACATCCACAGCTGACTTCCCTTACACTCTTGAGGTGCAGCACAACGAGCTGGAAGGACAGGGAAGCAGGACAGGGAAGTTTGTGCTTGTGATGACATGGAGCAGCACTTTGGAGAGTCTCCACCTTCACCCTGGTCTGGCTAGTAGGACTCAGGACCACAACCACACTGCTGGCCACCACACAGGTCCAC
Source organism: Forpus xanthops (assembly GCA_032466535.1). Taxonomy (NCBI): domain Eukaryota; kingdom Metazoa; phylum Chordata; class Aves; order Psittaciformes; family Psittacidae; genus Forpus; species Forpus xanthops. Next base: position 14,076 of record JASSUY010037599.1, on the reverse strand, counting down.
AGCAACTCCTACCAAATAAGCTTTCCTTGAACCGAAGTACTTCTGAGGACAGACACAAGGAAAGTAGGCTGTGCACAGCCCTGCAGGCACACAATCCAGCACATCAGGAGATGCCTCTCAGGACCAGCTGGGCACATACAGCATTTAGAGAGTTGTCTCAAACAGCAGCCTTCCTGCAGCTCTCCTATTATTTTTCTGACTTCTTGTCACTCCCTTCTTTGCAATCAAGGACATTTCAAGTGACAACAGGCACCTCAAGGTTACTCTGCAGAAGATGCCCTGAAATAGGAACTACAGAGGAACAGATGATCCTGCACTGTGAGAGGAGGCAGTGCAGCTGGGAAGAAGCAGTGAGACTAAGCTAAGGGCAAACCAAACCAGCCCAAGCTGATCATTTAGCAGTAAGTTCAAGAAAACCAGCCTTCTCTGCATCAGGGGTATCCTCCAGGAACAGCCATCCCTATGGCAAGTCACCAGAGCAAGCAGAAGAGACACTAATCTGACAAAGGAAAGTCTCAGCCGGCAGCCTAGTTCTCCTTAGGAGATGCCTAGATACAGCACAGAGAACGAACGAGCTGACAAACCACCCAGCTTCTGTCCTGCTACATGGCAGAGGCTGTCAAGCACCCTCCAAACAGTAGAATTGCTCCTTTATTCATCAAAATGGAATTGCAAACTGCCCAGTCCTCCTGCCAACACTGCTGCCAAAGCCAGGGATGACCTGGGGGAAGCATGTGTAGAACCAGGCATGTGATATACCTCACGCTTATGAAAAAATAATCATTAGCATGAGGCATGGAGCACACAAGAATAGTAATTGCTAGGACATCTGAGCCACAAAGGCACTTGAACCCTCATAATAAAGTCATGTCTCGAGCTAGCACTTGAAATTGCTCCCCACGACTGGAAAAGCAGCCTTTCCCTCAACACACTGGGTGTGCCTGGACATTGTTTGCCTTTCTCACAGCTCTTTCAGAACAAGTAGCTCTCACAAAGCCTGCCCAGTGTTACTGTTCTGAAAAGCCTGGGTCAGAATAATTCTGATTCTGGGGTTTTATCCATTCAGGGCAGCTGCTCCAAGGGCAGAGTTTGCTTCTGTCCTTGCTGGCTCTCCCAACACCTCTGCGTCTGCACTTGTACCATGTGCACAAAGCCTCAAATACACAAAAAAGGGGAAAGGGTACAAAAGGCAAGCCACACGTGGTAGGCTGGCTTTCATCTTTGAAGAGCCAGCCCTTCAAAGTTTGAGTTTGAGGTTGCTCTGAGCACCCTGACAGTGAGTTCTCATAACTGCAGTAGTATCTGTGGTGTGGGCAGAGCAGATGCATCTTCAGTTTCCTCCAAGAAAAGCCTGGAGCTGGTGCCTGAAGTCCAGAATTTTTTTTCTTTGTCATTTCTAGTACAGTCAAAACACTGCCTTCTCAAAAAGCATGGGAAGTTGGGGTTGGTTTGGGGAAGAGAATCAGTTTCTCCCAGGCTTGGATAGGAAAAAATAAGAAGCAGTGATTTTTCAGAATTAAAAATTCCACAAACCAAGAACCCAATCATGAAATACCCACTACCAGGATACAGCCCATTTTAGGAGGGGAAAAAGAGACTCTGAGCTCTCTTTCAGTTGCTGTAGTACTTATTTTGACTTCTAGGTTCCAAGACTGCACATATGAATGAATGAGAGGCAGGAAATAACAAAGCAAAAAGTGTGGTGACTCCCTTCCAAGACAAATGGCCAGCAAGTGAAATAAAGTCTACTTATCTCAGTTCTGGATTGACAAGTTCCTTTGGCCAAGAGAAACAGACCGAAGACCTAGCTTGTGAAGACTGCTTCTGACAGAAATATGCTCTAGGAGGAGAGAGCTTTTAAGCCTGCTGGCAGCTGCTGCCTGGATCTTCTTTAAATAGGAAGAAGGATAAAACATCAGCAAAAACCCAGGCCAAGGTTCTCAGAAGCAGGGTGCAAGGTCAAGACCTCAACATGAGGAACTCACTGTCTGCCAGCTTACCCTAAATCATAACACAACCCCACGCATGCACATTTAGAGTCAAGACTGTCAAGGAAAGCTTCCCAAAGGTGAGAAGATTCCATGGCCAAGTTGTCTAATGCCTTGCTGCTGTCCTCATCCCCCCCCCCCAGCATGGGTATTAGACCAGCTTTACTGTAACTCCCCAGAGGACAGAGGAAGCTGTCTTAAAAACAGCTCCTGGTGATGCCAGATAACCTCGTACATCTTCCAAGTACTGCTGGCATGCTCCAGACATCACGTTTCCAGAGCACACATCCCAAACACACTGTCATGACCAATTTCTCCCCTAGAGAGAACAGCACAGATGCGCAGGTAGAGAGGGAGCTGGCTCCATCGCTGCAGACAGCTCCAAGGAAGGCCTGTTGGGTTTTTTTCAGGTTTTGCAAAGTCTCCTTTGGAATAATGTGCACGGAATTTTAATTTCCTCAGCTAGACAAATTAACAGGCTCTCATTTGCAGCCAAAATTATTCTTTAAGTGCTGTCAACACCTTCTCATCTCAAGACCTCTCAATTCCCAGTTTCACAAAGCACCTTTGTAACCATTAGGTACCCTGGGTATCACCAGCAGGAAGTGAGAAGTTGCACACTCAGGTTTCTCAGATCAAGGGTATTGTGGACTCCTCACCAACCTCCCAACAGCCTTTCTTCTTTATCTCCTCAACCTGCCTATAGGCCTCTGTGGGACGCAGACTGACTGGACTTGTCCCCAGGCTCGTTTCAGGTCTTTTCACAACTGGATCTTCAAACTTCATTTCCACACTACTGAGATCAGCATGGCCCCAAGCATACCAGCAACAGGAATTCCCACATGAGTATGAAGTGTAGTGAACAAGAAACATAAAGAGATCACAGAATCATGGAATGGTTTGAGATGGAAGGGACTCTAAAGCTCATCCAGTTCCAACCCTGTGCCATGGGCAGGAACACCTTCTACGAGACCAGGTTGCTCCAAGCCCCATCCAACCTGGCCTTGAACACTGCCAGGGATGGGGCAGCCACAGCTTCTCTGGGCAACCTGTGCCAGTGCCTCAGCACCCTCACAGGGAAGAACTTCTGCCTGAAGTCCAGTCATTATGACAAAACTGAGTCTGAGGAGATTCATTTTGACACTGGCAGCCAGTGTCATTGTATCCAGCAGCACATGTGGATGCTTATTCTGCCAAAACCTGAACTTGCTTTCAGCAGGAGCTTACAAAGATCTGCCCACACAATTAAGGTGCGTGTGTGGGAAGCATCAGCTCTATCTGCTTGGTGCAGGTTTAGACCAGGCTTATAAGCACGAAGTTTTTAAAGGACAAGCAGCATGCTCACCCATCAGTGCAAAGCAGGCTTCCCCAAAAAGGCTTCTCAGGTACTTTAGGAGCTGGATCTCCAGCAGCTTGCACAAGCCCACAAGAACACTGCTGGGAGCAAGCAAGGAGTCACATGTCTGCCAGAGACCTGAGCTCAATGATGGCAGATACCAAGGCGGCCAGGAAAGCGTCTCTCACCGATATTCTCCACTGATGGAAAAAAAGCTGTTGCTGAAGAAGCCTGTCAGACCCCCTCCAAGACTGGATTTCTCTGGCTCACAGGATGAGATAAACCATAAACAAGATCCAGCACTGACAGCAACCAGAACACTTTGTCTCTCCTGCCTACTCTTTCAGAGTGATGCCAGGTCAGGGCTTTCCAGCTGGCACCTCAGGCCCTGGCTCATGGGCAATTACATCCTGCTGCCAAATCATATCCCAGTGGGCTAACACATTGGAGGGAGGTTACTTATCACTGAGCTTTTGATAACCATTCAGGCATGCAAGGAAGGCTCTTCCAAGAGCTGGACAACCTGAAGCTGGTAAAAGTATCAACCACTAAAGCCTTAAAGTAGAGTAGAGCCTACACCTCAAAGTCTGCTGAGCTGCCAGAAAAGCCACCACCTTCATGGATACTAAAAGCCCTGAGCAGGACATACAGCAACTACTCACATCACCTGCCTAAGCAGAACTCAACAATATTCATTATTCCTGCAGCTTAGCTCTAAGATGGGAGCATCTTTCAATGATTCTTGTAGATGGTCTGAATCTACTCACAAAGGACCTTCTGTATCACACTGGGAAGAGCTGGCAAGACATATTTGCAGAAAGAGTTTAAATCACTGGCACAGGAGGACATCAGGAATGATTCTAGCATTGCTTCCTTGCTGGGTCAGAAAGCACCATCACATCTCTTTCTCCCCTCCGTGATGACTTGGAATAGCTTGTATTTGCTCATAGCAGCCAGAAGAGCCACAGCTACACCAACAGTTGAGATCAGCAGCCACCACTGCTGTTGGTATGATAGAGACCTTAAAGCAAGCCAAGCAGAAGACAAAGAGCAGAAGTCCAAGAGCAAACAAAAAGATTCCTGAAGCACCTTCAAGCATCACTAAATATCCTTCACCATACCCTGTGCTGTGACAATGAATATAAGAATTCTTCTGCAACACAGCAAGCTCCAAAGTCCTTCAGTTTACTCTGCAGGTGGCAAAACTACTAGGTTTCCATCTTCACCCTCTCTGACTCTGCAATCACTACATGTCCTGCATTCTCCCAGCCCAATCAGTGCCTAGAGGCCCAGTGCTCTGCTATACCAGACATAACTGCTCCTCTTTTGCTCCAGAGTGAGACCCCAAAGCAAAGGGGGGAGGACCTGCTGGCCCAGCAGACGCTAAGAAGAAAGGGATTATGAAAGCAGTTGTGATAAGAAAGCAGTAACTCAAACCTCAGGGAAGCAAGAAGAGAAAAGGAGGATGGTCCCAGGCACTCCAGTACACCACGAGCCTCCACCTTTGAGCCAGAGCTCATCATATCCCTGATGTAATCAGATCAGCCAGGCAGGGCAGGGAGGGAAGGCAGGACACATCTGTGATCTTCACAGCAAATTCTGAGGCAAACATGGTTGAAAGAAGGGATTGATCCTCATTTGAAGCCAGCTCATCCAGGGCAGTGAAGTTGTTTAACTTTGGCTGTTTTCAAGAGGAAGATGCTTCTGCTGAACATGAAAGCCATATGTACCCAGGCAAGTGTTGTGGAGTCTACACTGGGGAAGGCATTCAGATGCTCAAGAAGAGTCTGTTTACTGGAGAGGGATGAGCCTGAAGTCCAGACTGAGCAATACATGGGGCTGTGCTGGGGATAAAGAACTCCCAAGAAGGTCTGCTCCCTGCCTGGTGACTTTTCCCGTGTCCTAACCTCACCAGCGTTTACTTAAGTAGGTTCAATTTTTATCATTACACTTGAGAAACAGTATGTGTATAAGTCAAGTGTGCTTCCCTTACTTGAAGGCACTTTTCCTACCAGGTATTCTCTTCAGCATTGGCTACTCTGAGAGAAGCACCCTGCTCACTGCCCTGGACTTCAAGAGAGCAGACTTTGGCCTCTTCAGAAAGCTGCTCAGTAGATTCCATGGGATATAGCCTTAGAGGGCAGGGAGGCCCAAGACTGATGGTCGATATTCAAGGATCACCTGCTGCAAGCTCAGGAGTGATACATCCCTACTAGAAGGAAGTACGGCAGGAAGGCCAGTAGACCTCCTTGGATGGATGAGGAGCTGCTGAGGAAAATTCGAAGGAAAAAAGAGGCTTAAAAAGGGTGGAAGCAAGGACAGGTGGCCTGGGAAGAATACAGGGATGTTGTGTGGGAAGCTAGGGACCAGGTTAGAAAAGCTAAGGCCCAGTTAGAATTAAACTTGGCTGGGGATGTTAAGGATAACAGGAAGGGATTCTATAGGTACATTGCAAATAAAAGACAGGCTAGGGACAATGTGGGCCCTCTTCAGAAACCAGCGGGACAACTGGCTACCATGGATATGGAGAAGGCTGAGGTTCTTAATGATTTCTTTGCCTCAGTCTTCACTGGAAAATGTTCTGACCGTACCACCCAAGTCTTGGAAGGCAGATGCAGGGACAATGACAATGAAGTCCCTGCGCCTACTGTAGGAGAGGATCTGGTTCAAGACCATCTTAGGAGCCTGAACATATACAAGTCCATGGGACCTGATGAAATCCATCTGCAGGTCCTGAAGGCGCTGGCAAATGAAGTTGCTAAGCCACTGTCCATTATATTTGAAAAATCTTGGCAGTCAGGTGAAGTTCCCGATGAGTGGAAAAAGGGAAATATAACCCCAGTTTTCAAGAAGGGGAAAATGGATGAGCCGGGGACCTACAGAGCAGTCAGCCTCAGCTCTGTGCCTGGCAAAATCTTGGGGTAGATTGTCCTGGAAGGCATGTTGAGGCACATGGAAAACAACAAGGTGCTTGGTGATAGCCAGCATGGCTTCACTAGGGGGAAATCCTGCCAGACCAATCTGGTGGCCTTCTATGGGGCTACGGAACTGATGGACAGAGGTAGAGCGGTTGATGTCATCTACCTGGACTTGTGCAAAACATCTGACACTGTCTCACATGACATCCTTGTCTCTAAGTTGGAGAGTCGTCAATTTGATAGGGGGACCACTTGGTGGATAAAGAACTGGCTGGATGGCCGCACGCAAAGAGTTGTGCTCAATGGCTCAATGTCCAGCTGG
>JASSUY010037598.1:27988-43540 GCA_032466535.1 Forpus xanthops | reverse complement strand
ATTCCATACCACAGTACGTCATGCCCAGTTCTACTTCTGGGGGCAGGAATCCGGAAGGAAGGGGCTCTCGGCTCGACTGTCGTCATCGAGTGGTGAGCAGCTCTGTCCTCTTCCCTTATTTTTCTCTGATTATTGTTGCTATTGGTGGTGGCAGCGGTGATTTGTGTTATACCTTAGTTACTGAACGGTCCTTATCTCAACCTGTAGGAGTTGCATTCTTTCAGTTCCTCTTCCCATTCCCCCCCTCCTCCTCCCCCCACCCCCCCCCAGCCGTGAAGTGGGAGGGAAAGAAGGTTCGGAGGAGTGAGTGGGCAGGCAGATTGATTTACGCCTGAAACCACGACAATGCTTCAGTCTTCAAAATATTTGTTGCATGTACCAGGTGTTTCAAAATACCAAAGTTCACAAACATTCCAAGAATTCATTATTTTTGAGACCTCTTTCCACTTGAGTTTAAGTTGCTTGATAGGTTCAGAGATTTGCAAGGAGAAAATGTAGAAAAGTAAGAGAAAGACTTAACTGGAAAAGGTATGTATTTATTTTATGCATATTCAAGCTACAGATAAAAAAAACTAAATCACAAAGCAATCTATAATCTTCTTAGGTAGCAAATTAATCAAAGAGAATTCTGTCATTTATGTCCCTGTTATTCCCTTTTCTTTAAGTGATTCTTCCCAGAAATGTTTTTTAAATGGAAAAATTCAAATAAAAGACATATTCTAAATGCCATATTTAATAATTAACGCATATGTTATTGCAGTCATAGCAAATGACCTAGTTTTAATTTATTCAAGGTCTTGTCCAATGGCAGGAAGCAACTTTTCCATTCGTCATTATTAAATAAGGTGACTAGTTGTTCATTGATATATTGTGTATTTTACCATCTCAGATCAGATTGCCTACTGGTCAAACTTGGCACAGCTTCATTGATTTTACTGACTGTTAATGGAAAGGTGATGCAGTTCAGTTCTGCCAGTTTACTCTGGTAGATTACCTGCTGTCTGTCTTTTCAAGGTAACATACAGATATTTCATAGAACCAGTCAGATAAGATATATTAGTGATTTCTTTTTCATAAATTGGCATCTAGCTAGTAATTGAAATGTGTAATTTTACCTCAACTTTTTCACACATGCTTGAGCCAGCTTTAGTTCATCTAGATCAAGTACTCTTGAAAACATGGCAGCACAGCTTCCAGATATGCCTTCAAGTCTCCTGTAGCCTAACGCAACTGACTCTGAAGTGTCACCTATTATACCGGTTAACTGCCAGCAGTAACTACATAGCCCTGTAATACAGCAGAGCCATTGATAGCTGCAGTCTGTAAGCTTTGTACACTCAATGGAGTTTGTAAGACCTTGGGACTGAGGCCTGGCAAGCTTGCTGTGTCTGAACTTCTCTTGACCTACCTACATCTTTGTTTCACTTGGTTTAGCTATGATGGCAATTTCTGTAATTGACCAGGTGTCTGTAATTGTACTTTTTTTAGGTTATGTGACAAAAGCTTATCTGCACTCCCACAAAAAAACCACAGAGCTACAATGGGGTGGGGGAGTACTGCTGGCTACTCCTAGACCCATGGGCAGAAATCCATCAGCCCATAAAAAGCCCATCTCTATCACTCCAAAGAACAGGAAAAAAATGGGGAAAGTAGATAGGAAACCCAAATTAAGGACTCAAAGGGAAGGACATCCCGTCTGGTCACCTCCCAGAACTGTCTTAGCAGGAACTCAGACTTTTTGTCCAAGTGCAAAACCCATCACAATGAGTTCTTGGGACCAGTTACCTTTTGAACTAAAGGGAAGCTTCTGCCAAGGGTCATGGGACACAGCATGCGAGGCAGGGAAAAAACATGTTGTGATTGCACAGGATGTATTAAGGCATGTTTAGGGGAGGAGCCAAAGGTGGGAAAAGGGAAGGATTTAGGCAATTTGTGAAGAAACAGGTATGGCAGATAAAGGGATGAGGGAATAGAAGAGTCCATTTGCGTGTAAGCAGGAGCTGGTCAGTATGCATGTCTGGTCATGCCTTATGCCTGATCATTGTGGTCTGTTCTGTCTCCTTATTAAATTCCTTCAATTATTTTTCAATAAGGGGCTCTTCACCCCATGTTTATGTGCATGTATGGGGTCTGTATTGCCAGTGACTGGTGTGAGTGTGGCTGCGCAAGTGCATGATCACCAGTAAAGATCAAACTGAATGAGTAGCAGGAAGTGGCTGGGGATCAAGGAGTGAATGTGGGTGTCTGGGAGCCAAATCTGGGTGTGAGAGTGCCAGTGTATCCAAGAGTGAGAGCACAGGGAGGCTGGCTATGGGACCAGGGAGTCATAGGCACCCCTGTTTATGTGTTTGTGTGAGTCATGATCTGTATCATCAACTGGAATGTGACTGTGACTTTACATATTTTTATGCCCAACTGGCAGCAACTGGAGAGACTGGGATCCAAGGACAGTGACTGGACAGACTGGATATATGAGGCCAGCTGCTAGAGAGATTCACACTGTATGTGTATATATAGATATGATATATATTCCCCCTAACATGTCTCCATCCTTCTCAGCCAGAGAGCAGAGCAGGATGGGACCATTGCTGTTACCTGTGTTTGTGTGAGTGTTCTGTGTTTGTGCCTGTTATCTGTGTGGCTAGACACATATATATGTGATGTATATCTCTGCTAAGTGTGCATGTACCTAGTGGAAATACATTTTCAGCCTCCTTAGTTTTTTAGACCTGGGGGCATGGAGCTACTTATTTCCCTCAGACTGTTAGATCACAGTATATTTTCCTCTTAACTCTTTTATCTTCGTGTGGTATAAGCATAGTTTTATATCAATAGGAGTAGTAATTATTCTGTGTCACATAGAGAACTGATACAAGAGCCTAAAAAGACAAGACTCTGAAAGCTGGAGACAAGATTTGACATGGGGGGTGCATGACTGGGAAGAAAATTAACTCTATCTGAAATGAAACCACATTCTCGGCACTGAGGTCTTGCAGCTGGAATCGTCTGACCAACAATCAGCTATAGAGATACAAACCTAAAGGCGGATAAAACTGGTTTCAGGAGTAACAAGAACAAAGGCATGGTATCAAGCATGCAAAAAAGGCACCATACGTAATATGTTTGGTTGTAATGTGGAGCCAATTCACACTAATGGATAAAGAGAATGATGTAAAAACATTTAAGCAAACATATAAAAATTACTCAGAAGAAACCATCAACATCCCACTATTTTTTTGCAATAACACTTTCCATAGCACCCCCCCCAACCAGCACCCATCGCAATTTAAAACCACTAATATTAGGACCCAACAGAGAAGGGAAAGGGTGAGCATAACAACAAGGAATAGGGGTAGAAACTAAAAAGTGTGTGTAAAAAAAATTTAACTTCATTATTACTCTTTCTTTAATGATTAGATCTGGATTAATAATGGTTCGCTTGTTAAGATTTCTGTAATGTGTACAATAAGTTCATGGCTTTATGCATGCGTAAGGTTTCCTTCCTATTTCCACAATAACAATATTTCGAACTTAACAGTACATATGCTGAAAGGTGACTAACCTTTAGAAGGTGATACACTATAAATCTAGCAAAGTGTGTAGACACACAAGAATGTTGTATTCTGGAACACTAGGGTCACTGGACGAAAAGAAGGGCAATGAGACGGATATGGCTGTATTGCAGTGAGGTAATCATGGAGGAAACAAAAAGAAAAAGACAATACTGTGGACAGAGAGTAATGTTGCAGGAACAGTACTTGAAAGTAACCATGTTACATCAGCTCAGTAATCTTTGTCTAAAAGTTGTAAAAAATAATTCATCAAAAAATATTGTATGATTTCTATGGATGCTAGTGGCAATATTCTGTTAAGTACTATCTGCCTTCTACCAACTTATGAAAGCTCTTCTAAAATCAATTGTATCAATAATATAGCTTCAGAAAATAAAATCCCCTACTGTTGGTCTCTTGACAGCAGTGGATCAGAGAGCTGCTTTATATAGCTGATACTTACACACAAAAATGTCACTTATATGAGTTTGAATGGACAATACCACACTGTAACTGTTCCTGATCTATTTTGGAATTTGAAAACTTTCCATTCCAAAGTTTTATGCACACCTTCTATACACAAAAGAAAAAAAAAATATTCTTTAGTTTTCTACAAGAATAATTATTATCTTCTATTAGGCTCTCCAGGAGAAATTTATATCAAGATAAAATAATTGAGTTGTAAAAGTCTGTTCAGAAGTTATTACTATGCTGACTATGTAGGTACTCATTTGAGGGTGTTTACTCTAAAGGTCAAATAAATGTGGAAGCTCTTATTTGCAGTTTCCTCTAATTCATGGGTAATGTTAATCAGAAAATTCTTAAATTTGCATCTGTAAACAGCAGTAAGCCCCAAGCTGGTTGCTACCCACAACTACTGGCACATGTACTCAAGGATCGTTTATTTTGTCATGACTACTGTCACACCCAAATGAGCTGATGTCATCTAACCTATCTAAGTAATCTTGAACCTAATATTGTCTTATTACCTCCCAGTACTTGATCAGTCACCATATTCTAAAGTCATGGACTAAAATAATTCACAACACATTTTATGGATATTTTATGGACATTATACAGGAGTAGCCCATATAATAATAATAATAATAAATAAAAATAAACAAGTAATAGTAATAAAAAAATAATAGCTGCCTACTGGGGTTAGTCCACAGCACTAGTGATGTGGTTTACTTGATTTCTGGGAGTTAATTTACTTGCTATGTCACGGTAAAATTGATAAGAAGCTGAAGTGATATCTAGCCACGTTGAGCATGGTAGCTGAAAACTCACAGAATTCAAACAATAATTTTAAGTAGGTGATCAGAACCTATTGTGCTTTCACAGAGGTGCAGCAGGATTGGCTTTTAATTGGCCACACATTATTTAACATCTTGAAAGACTTGGAATAAAATAAATTATCAATAAAGCTGGAGATGAACAAAGAATGCTAAATAATGTCCAGGAAGGACGCCATGTTACTTTTTAAATAATTAAATACCAAACAGCATACATTTTAACACAGAAAAATAAAAAGACATACACTTTGGAGCAAAGAATGCTGGGTTGTAGAGATAAAGCCCTGCTCAAAGACCATCCCTCTTTGTCAGAGATGTTACTGGATAGCTAGGTAAATATGAGCAGAGAATACAGACAAAATCTGTCAATTTTAAAAATTAAATATTGATAAATATACCTAACTTATTCTGCTCTTGCATTTGACAATATTTTAGTTTCTATTAATATAATATGTCTTGTTCTGGTATTCATAATTCAAGAAGTAGGTTATTAAGTTGGAGAAGATTCAAAGAAAAGCCTCAAGACTCTTGGTGATACTGGGGAAAAAGAGAGTGGGAGTATTCACAAAGATAATCCCTTTAGGATCGTGCAGTCATAAATGGAAAAATATTGGACCATTGCCCCAGTCTTGCTCTGAAGCTACCTCTGAGAAAGAGTCTGTTGAAAACAGAAGAAATAGAGAGAAGATTTGTGTCTGTAGGCTAAGTTGGCTGTTGGCTTCTGTGGATTTCTCTCTTGGTATTGCTATAGGGAACTACTATGTGATAAGAGAAGGTTTTTTAGTCTACTAAAGCAAATTATAACAGAATCCACTGTCTCAAAATTTAAATCACAAAAATTCTTCATAATTTAAAGTTGAGAAATTAACCACTGGAAAAGGTTACAAAAGTTGAATTGGCAGTTCATCACTAAAAATATGAAAATCAAGACTAATTATTTTCCTAGGAGAAATATTCTCATTTAAATTGAAATCAGTATGGGAAAGTTGCATAGCAAGTCAGGGTAGGTGATCAGAATCTCCTTTTTGATTTTATGTGTCTATGACATTTAGAAATTGGAATTAAAAATATAACTTCATTTCTGTCTAGTTAAGAAATGGCTGCGACATAGCCTGAGCTGGTAAAAATCTGGGCTCTAGATGTCTACCATTTTGAAAATTGCAGACTTAAACAACAAATTGTTCACTTTATGAGTCTCAAAGAAGTTGATGAACACTGTTAAAAAAGAAACTATTTCAAAAAAAATATTTCCAGGTCTGATAAGCCATAATGTAGAGATGTGCTACTGATACCTAAATTTACAAACAAAAGATCCAAATAATAAATGCATTTTTAGAATCAACAGTAGAAGAACATTTTCAGAGAATTCCATAACTGCTGAATGATATTTAAACATTGAGAATGTTAGGTCCAGATGGGCATGCTGTGAACTGTTCATAAATATCAGATACTAATATTCATAAAACAACAATTTTCACTCTTTATGTATTCTTAGAGTCATAGAATCAACTAGATTGGTAAAGACCTTTAAGGTCATCAAGTCCAACTATTACCCAAGGACAGTCAAGACTACCACTAAACCATGTCACTTGAGGGCCTCATCTACACGGTTTTTGAACACTTCCAGGGACAGTGACTCTACCATTGTCCTGGGCAATGCCTTATCACCACCTCTGTGAAAAAACTTTTCCTAACATCAAACCTAAATGCCCCCTGGTGCAGCTTGAGGCCATTACCTCTTATCCTATCACTTGTTACTCGGAAGAAGACCAATGCCCACCTCACAATAACTTCCTTTCAGGCAATTATAGAAAGCAATAAGGTCTGCCCTTAGCCTTTTCTTCTCCAGAGTAATAACCCTCATTCCCCCAGTTACTCCTCATAAGGTTCTTGCTCAGACCCTTCACCAGCTTCTTTGCCCTTCACTGGACCTGCTCCAGTACTTCAATGTCTTTCTTGAGGGGCCCAGAAATGAACACAGGATTCAAGATATTTCCTCACCAGCTCTGAGTACAGGGGGATGATCACTGCCCTGGCACTGCTGGCTGCACTATTTCTGATGCAGGCCAGGATGATGTCTACTTTCTTGGCAGCCTGAGCACAAGCTGGCTCATATTTAGCTCTGTCAATCAGCGCCATTAGATCCTTTTCCACCAAGCAGCTTTCCAGACACTCTTCCCCAAGCCTGTAGTATTGTATGGGGTTGTCATGACCTGAGTGCAGGACCCAGCACTGAGCCTCATTGCACCTCATACCATTGGCCACAGTCCATTGATCTAGCCTGTCAAAAAAAAAAAAAAATTAAGCTGTTGCTGGCATATCATTGTTGCTTTCATCTGTGAACCTTGAAAAGGTTTTGATTTTAGCAGTTAATTGTCTATCAGCAGAGATTTTGTCCCCTTCTCTTACTTTCAGCATGCAATAAAGTCATAAGTGCTCAAGAGTTAAGATTAGTGATCTGTGTGGGTTAGAAATGAAAAATATTAATATTCTGTCTTTGCTCACAATGCATTATAGAGTACCTATGCCATATGAATGGGACAAACTGTTCATGCACATTCTTGACACAGAACATGCATACCAAACTTCAGCATACTGCAACATGGGTACTGCTGCTTAAAGACAGCATTTCCTGAATATGTGTGTGAAGTGCTGTGAAGCACCTATTACTGCACAGTAGAGTAGAACCACACAGAAAATAAAGCAGGTGCTGGTGAAATTTTATAAATGGTGAGTCAGCACTAAGTGTTAATTTACTCACAATGTCTAACAAGGAAGTAAACACAGTACAGATGAATCAGAAAAGGCTACAAAATGAGGGTTTTTTTGAGAAAGGAAAGTAGGAAGAACTGAAAATGTCTTTACCTCTATGTTGCTCCAAACCATAATTATGTTTATTGTGTTAACTACATATACTACTCAGAGTTCACTAATTAATTTATTAAAGCAGATAAAGGCAAAACTGACTTTGCAGGGTCAGGAGATGAGGTTTGGGAGGCACTATTTTTTTATATCAGTGAAACACCTAAATACCTCTAGCTGAAAAAAAATAATTTCTTTCTGCTCTAATGATTCAGGGAAAGCATGTCTGAGCTGCTTTTCACCTCCATTTTCCCTTGCGGTCTCAGTTCCCAAAACAAGCTGCCTCTCAAATGATTCACTGGGGTCATGTAACTGTAGTGCATCATGCAAAACGCAATCTGATCAGAAAGCTCAATCCATTTGATAGTGAAGACAGATGAAAACAAAATTAGAGGAGTATAAACTACTTATTTTGGAAGGAACATACAGTGGACATATTGTCCAACTGCATGATTACTCCAGACTGAAGAAAAGTTAAAGCACATTACTACGACTGCCTCTTAAACACTGACAGGCAAAGAGCATTTGACCACCTCCCTAGGAAGCCTCAGAGTTTGTCTCACGGCACTTCTTAATCTCCAAACCTCCCCGTAGCAGGCATGCACTTCTTAATCTCCAAACCTCCCCCTAGGCAGGCATTTCTTATCACCATATACCCAAAGAGAAGACTTCCTCCACCCAGGAAGCTGTAGAGAGCAGTGTCCACCTGTATTAATCACCTTTGTTGACTGTTTAATGTAACCCAGGATGGGGTTTGCGCTCTTGGCTACCATGGTCAGCATAGTGCTGACACATGACAAAGCCTGTTGTCATTGAGCACCACCAAGAGTTACCTCATCCTAGAAAACATTCATGGCAGTGGTGGGATTTGAACCCACGCCCCCGAAGAGACTGGAGCCTTAATCCAGCGCCTTAGACCGCTCGGCCACACTACCTTGACAATATTGCTTCCATCTCCATCAGTCATAACCCCCAAGCATCAACTTTTCACAGGTTGTCTAAAAATAATATAATAGGAAAAAGAAATAAACTTGGCTCTCCCTACTAAGAAAGGTAGCTGCTCCTTCAAGTGGACCACATATTTCTGTCAAGGAACATCAGCTGGAAAGTTCTACAAATATCTCCTTGCCTATGAACCTGTGATCCCTTCCCAAGAAAAGAAAAGGTGATGGTATAAGTTTTTGGGAAAATGTGTTGACTTTACATTCAACGTTATATTTTCATATTTTTGGAATGTAATGATTGTTGAGACTGGTGTAATGAAACATCTATCTCACCAAGTAAATGCAGTCACTGCAGTGTGCACATCATCTACTCTAGATCTTTAACACATGCTGTTTGGAGGACCAATGTTAAATATTAAATCTCCCTAATGAATGAATGAAGGAATATAAGTCCATGCATCAAAGCAATTCAGATCGTGAAAATTAGATGTCTGTACGAATGCGGCTACTCTACTACTATGTGATATGCCATAGCAAAAGAAAAAAAACAGAGTGAGGTCCTAAGTGTTTATTCATTAATCTATGATACCTGTAGAACATGGAATTCAAGGGCTTGTTTTATGATCACTTTGATATTTTCAGGTACAGTTCAACTGAAACATGCATTACAGACTTTGATTCTATTTAAATGCTTTGACACCTAGGTAGCTGATTTCCTTATTCTGCTCCTCTTGAAGTGCTGCTTTTGTTCTGCATGCCCTCCTGCCGAGTAAATAACGTTGCCAGTAACTCAGTAATACTCAGTAATACTAGATGCTCCAGCAGCTTGAACAAACTGTCTATATATAACTATACAAAAGCTGGATGATGATATATCTTTAAACCTGTAAGTACTGTAATACCACACAGTTATCCCAGATGTTTGATGTGACATATGTACTTCCCAGGGATACAATGTGCAGTTGCTGCATTTAATTTTGTGAATTTCTGTTTCTGGACTAAATTTTTCATAGTCCTTTACACAAACTGAGCCAGTAAAAGTAAAAATTTGAATTTCTTCTAACATAAGCAACATGAAGAACACTATCTGGGTTATTTCTAACATTCATATGCTGTGTATATATCTGATAACCCAGCCTCCTATGGCCCTGATAGACAACCACATAGGATTTGTTTGTCAAGTGATGTAAAATATGTGAGCTTTACTGGGAAGTGCTAATAGCCTGGTGTCCATGCTCTCTGCAATCCTATTAACCTGTAACTTCTGACATAGTCCTTACAAATCATGTCCTCTTACCTCTGAGCTAGAGTCAAGTGGATTATTTTGTGTGTATGTATAGTACTGATATGAGCTGCCTTGATGTTTATAGAATGTCATTGATCCTGCAATTCAAATGCAATGCTTTACTGCACTCACAACATAAACTGATACCATCTCTCTACCTGTTTTCAATGATATTACTAGTTTCTTCCTCTTTCCCAAGTAAGTTTTGTATCTAGCATTAACAACTGCATAATTAAGGTCTCTAAGGAACCATTAGTGAAAAAGTTTTTTGCAATATGCAAGTGAACCCAACTTCTTGCATACATGAAAAGTTGTATTTCTATTCCTCTTGGTTTAGGTGGAATTACACAGTTTATATCCCATAGCTCTACAGTAAGTTTTTCTAGGTCTTTTCTCTTTATATGCTTTTTTTAGATCATTCCCTTATGCAGAAACACAACGGAAGGCATGCTAATATAGAGCTCTCTGTTCAATCAGGAAGTGCTTAATCAGGTCACCCATCTTATCAGGTTATCGTTGCAGGAGTTGGTGTGCATGATGATAATGTCAGTGATTAGAGAGAGAAGTTACAGCATTGTGTTATATTTGGCCTCTGTAATATTTTAGTTTCAAGCATTTTACATAGCTTTATGGACTTCATACTGCTAGCAGCACCAACTAAGAGGGTAAGATAAAGTAGACACCCTGCAAGAACCAGTGAAGAACAGTAATTAATCTCCACTGCTGAAGCAATGTTTTTTTTTCTTGGTGCTTCAATCATCAGGCTTGATATGCCAGCAGGAGAAAAAGAAAATCCAAGTGGATAATTCTATATGAAAAGACAAGCTAGATGTAGAAGAGGAACACACGTTAATTAAATACACAGGGCAGAAAGGCCCTGAAAAAGAATGTACAGGAAGTTCAGATCCACTACTAGGGTATTCCAGGGGAGGAAGAGTGGCTATGTAGTAGGCTCAAACACACTCAGCCGTATAAGGAGATCATGGGATCATACTATAGGATCTTGTGATAATTTAGGATTAAAGACGCCTGTGGAAATTTCTAGTCCAACTTTCTGCTCAAAAGAAGTAAATCTCTGTGCTAAGACCAGATTATTCTGTGTTTTATGGTATTGGGTCTCAAAACCTCCAGAAAAGGACAAAGAATATGCAACTCTGGTTAACTTACTTGCAACCAAACTTCCACTGCTTGCCTCTGCAGAAAAAGTTTCTCCTTATATTCAGTATGAACCTTATTTCAAATTACATCCCTTGCCTCTTACCTTTCTTCCACACCCTGGCTCTGTCTTCTCTATAACCTCCTCATAGGTACTGGGGGGCAGCTGTTCAGTCTCCTTGAAGACTTCTACAGGCTAAATAAGCCCTGGACTTCTCACATGGCAGGTGTTCCAACCCCCCCACTATCTTGGTAGTTCTTTGATGAACTTGCTATGATTTGTCAACATATATCTTGCATTGGGGAGCCCAAACTAAGCCCAGTACTCCAAATGCAGTCTAATGAGTAGTGAATGGAGGAGGATAATGTCTGCACTTGATCTATCAGCTCTGTTCCTTTTAATATAGCCCAGGAGGCTGCTGGATTTCTTTTCTGTCAAGACATGTTGTTAATTCATTTTCAGCTAGTTCTCTGACAAGATCCCAGGGCCTGTTTTCACAGAGCTCCTGTGCAACTAGTCTGCCCCAGCCTCTGCCGCTGTATGGGGCTCTTCCTTTCCATGTGCAGGTCTTTGCATTTAGCCCTGTTGAAATTCATGAGGTTTCTGTCAGCCCATTCCTTCAGCCTGTCCTTCTGCATGCCATCCCTACTGTCAAGATATTGACTGCTCTTCTCAGGTTGGTATCATCTCCAAAGCTGAGGAGGGTACGCTCCTCTGCCTTTTCCAGAGCACTGATGAAGTTATTAAATACAGCAGTGCCCAGGTTTGATCTCTTGGGCACTCTTATTTGTTATGAGCCTCGAATATGAGTATGAGTGGTTTAGTTCTACCTTTTGAATGTGATCACTCTACTAGATTTTTTACATGTTGGCTATTCACTCACCCAGCCTTTAGTGTGCTAACTCACTTGCAGGAAAATGGTAGAAGTCAGTGTTAAAAGCCTAGGTGAAATTTGTATCAATGTCATTCCTCACTAACTCCTCATCTGTAAATCCACTCATTTTATCACAGAGACAGCCAGGCTGGTCAGGTAGTAACCCAGTCACTCTCTTCTTCTTCATATGCCTAGAGATGTGCTCCAACAGGACTTGCTTTCTGATTTTCCTAGGGACAAACTGAGGTTGACGGTCTGTGGTCCACCAGCTTTTCCTTTTTAGTTTTATTTCAAGTGTGTTTTTCTCTTCAGTCATCAGGAATTCTTCCAATCTCCATTACGTTTGAATGATGGAAGAAAGCAGCCTTGCAAGGACGTTGGTCAGTTATCTGAGTATCCTTGTATGCAGCCTGACCATCTCAGTGAGTTTTAGCTCCTCTAACACAATCCTTACATACCTGGGTAATGTTTCCAAATTCTTTGTAGCCTGTCTCACTTCCACCTCCTCTTTTTTGCACTGAGACACTCCTGCCACTGGATTCCAAGAAGAAGTTTTCTGAATACACTAAAGGATACTTGTCTGAAATCCAGGTTCAGTATTGCTCCTCTTTTGTCACTCACATTAGCATTCTGAGCTTCACTGCTTCAAGGTCACTATAGCCAAGACTACTGTTGATTACCATCTCCCAAGCCAGTCATTCCTTGCCTGTGAATAGCAGAACCAGCTGTGTGTCATGCAGGGTTGGTCCATCCTGTACTTCTGTTACCTTTAGAAATCTGCTTGGCTGCTTGAATCCCACTGCATTGTCATTCCAGCAAAGAATAGGAAGGTAAAAATCTCTCCTGAGAGCCAGGTCCTTTGGTACAGAAACTTACAGGAATTGTTCTCCTTTTATGCCTTCTCTGAAATATTATTGATTTGAATAAATCAAACATGAGGCATCTAGCCACAGAAAAACCTTGTTATTGCTCCTGAAATAGCAGAAATTCAGATACTGGACTTCAGTGCTGTGCATTGGTGAACATAATATGCACTTTTACTGATTACAGACAATAAATTTATAGCTGCATTAGCATGGAAAAAATTATTATGTCTTTCCAGCACCATTATGCTTGAACAACCACAATTAAGCTCCTAATCCTTAACTTTCTCAAGTTGAGATAGCTTCTTGGGTCACAGCTGTGTAGATACAACTTTTGCAAGTGCTCAAACAGCTAGACCTGAACTTTGAACCAGTACACTTATAGCAGCACTATGTCAAGCTTTGATTTGTTATTTTTGTTTCATCATAGAACCATAGACTGGTTTGGGTTGGAAGGGACCTTAAAGATCATCAAGGTCCAACTCACTTCGCATGGACATGGACACCTTCCACTACATCAGTTTGCTCAAAGCCCCATCCATCTGAAATCCAGACTTTTTTTTACTTTCAGGGTGTTGCTTTGCTGGGTCATGCAGAGGTAGTAGCTCATTCAAAGGTATCGTAAGGCAATACTGTACGGTTTAGAGAGACATGGAAATTTAGGGAATAACAAACGAAAGCTCCAGATTTAATGCGTAAGATACATTTTATTCTTCACTTTTACCTGTCAGGGGCTATCCATGGTTGTTCAAAAGAGTTATAATAATGTTTTCTTAAGGTACTTTGTTTTACCAATAAACAGATTTCCATTATGATTTACACTATACCTTGAACTTAAAACTTTGTTTTATTCTAGTAAGGATCATATTTTAAAATCTAGATGATTTCAAATGCATTAACTCAGATTAGCTTCGAGAATTTTTTTATATTATTATTTCTTTCCAAAATTGCAATAAACTGCTGGAGTCTGCACATCTGTTATAAGATTGCCTTGTTGCTTTTTCACATAGGGAACATTTAAATTCATAAAGTATGTAATTAACACTGCTTTTGTTTTAATCTTAATCTTAGCATCATTGCAAAGGCAGTTCTGATACATAGTAATGTTAACTGATGCAGTTTTTGTTACCAAGATACTTTCTTACTGATTGGAGAAAACGTCTGTATGGGGCTATATATAAATCAATGTATGTATGTATAACACATGTAAGTATGTATGTATAAACATTTTGAAAATCACATTGGTGCTTCCAAAAGTTTATTCCTTGGGATAACTTTTCATATGGTTTCACTTACATTATCATCTGAAATAAAATATAGCAGCAAGCTGAGAATTTTCCTTGTTAAATTGTTCTATGATCAAAATATGCTGAAGTAGAAAACTACGCAGTCAGTTAATAAGATGATGATGGTTATTTTACAAACACCCACCAAATGCTAGAAAACTTGACATCGTAACATTTTGCTCTTATTGGACATATTAATGCACTTGGAAATATAAACATGTAGTACTTCAATATTAACTTGAAAATTACATTTTCTATGAAGGTCAATAGCAGTACCTAGATTTCATGGAATGACATCCTCTGGGGTATCATGTTGTAATTATTTTTACTTTTTCCTTGTTGCTTGAAATTTTGCTTCATGCACAATGTTTAGCTTGAATCATTTAAAAGGTTGTGTCCTGGGTTCAGCAATAGCAGACATCTTTCTCTTTCTTAGTAGCTGATGCAGTGCTGTGTTCTTGACTTTTGACCTCGGAACAGCGCTGACAACACTGATGTGTTTAGTTGCTGCTCAGTAATGTTTACTCTGACCAAGGACTTTCTGAGTCTCATGCTCTTCCAGGGAGGAGGGGAAGCTGGGAGGAAACAAAGACAGGACACCAGACCCAAACTAACCAAAGAGGTATTCCATACTACAACACATCATGCCCACCATATAAACTGGGGTAGTTTCCTGGAAGGGTTAGGTCACTTCTTGGGTCTGGTTGGGTATCAGTTAGCGGATGGTGAGCGGTTTTATTCCCTTGTTATTTCCCTTATTGTTATTATTGCTTGTAGCAGTAGTGGTTTGTATTATACCTTAGTTACTGGACTGCTCTTATATCAACCCATGGGAGTTACATTCTTTCGATTCTCCCCTATCCCTCTGGGAGTGGGAGGGAGGAAGTGGGGAAAGTGAGTGAATGGCCACTTGATACTAAGTTACTAGCTGGGCTTAAACTACAGCAGGTGGTTACAAAGAATAGGGAGACTCCCTTTTTAAAAGGAGTCACATGCAAAAGATGACAGATAATGGGCAGAAGTTACTCCTGGGAAGATTCGCACTGGACACAAGAGGAAAATTTTTCACAGTGAAGACAATCAGCCATTGGAATAATCTCCACGTGGAAGCAGTGGGTTCCCCAACAGTGGATACCTCTAAGATTCAGCAGGATGGAGTCCTCATCCATCTTGTCTAGGTCATGCTTTTGCCAAGAAAGGCTGGGCAAGATGATCCTTGATGTCCCTTCCATCCTGATGTTTTTATGTTCTTATGATTTGCCATATAGCAAAAGTTCAAAAATATCTTCATTATTTTCACCAAAATTGTGTCAAGGGTGTTTTTTGTTTGTTTGATTGATTGATTGATTGATTTTTTTGTTTGTTTGTTTGGGGTGATTTTTTTTTTTTTTTTTTTTTTTTTTTTTTTTTTTTTTTTTTTTTTTTTTTTTTTTTTT
>JASSUY010037598.1:5620-27978 GCA_032466535.1 Forpus xanthops | reverse complement strand
TCTGGGACAAGGGATAGACTGTTGACTAGAATGTTGAATATTTCTTCCAGAAAAAAAAAAAAAAAAAACCGTGTTTTTCTATACAAGTCTCTCTGAAGATTAAGAACTTCCATACGTGAACATTTCCCTGCAACACTTTAAAAAATACTTATTGTTGTTTTGCTCTTCTCTTCTTACGTTTCTGACTTCTTCCTCAACTTCCTTTTCTTCTCGTCAACTAAAGAATGCCCTTTTTTGTTACTATAATTCACCTCTTTATTCTAAAATCCTCCCAGATAATTCCTACTTCAGACTGGATTTCTTCATTACCTTCAGTATTTATTTTCTCTTCTCTGATAACAATTAAGTCTTCCTGATAGCTTCCAAATGTTGTCATGAGAATTAAGCCAGCTTTGCAACTGCATTTATTGTCTCTTTTGTCTGGTCTCAACCTAAGTCTAATGATGTTTTTGCAGATCTCTTTTTCTCAGAGACTCCTTTGATCAGAAGTGTCAAAGACAAACTTAAGTACCTCTTGTCTGGGTAAGCCTCAGGGAATTTAACAAGTACTTTAAAGAAGAAAAAAAAAAATACAAGACTATATATATCATAATTAGTTCACAATAAATAGGCACTAGAGAGTCAGGAATTTTCATATTCATAGTGGGCAGTTAATGAGAAATTGTTTTTGTACCTACAATCAGAATCACAAAATGGTTTGGGATGCAAGGGACCATAATGATCATCTAGTTCCAACCCCCTACTGTGGGCAGTGACACCTTCCTAAAAGAACAAGTGGGTTAAGAAACAGGAAGAATTCTGAGAAATTGCATCCATGTTTCTGACATAGTCACTCTTCCAGTTTATTCCAACAAGAAGGTGAATTCGGTTATTCCAGGGTCTGTCCATTCTTCTGGAAGGGCCACTCACCCTTAGAGATGTTTTTTATATAATCCATAGAAAACCAGAGTTTGTCCTATATAGTTGTAAGAACAGCAACATCTCTTATATGGAGGGAAAGACAGGCTTCAGGTAGATGCAGAACTGTCAGATAAAACATAACTCTACCCCTTTTCATGTTAGGCCATGTATTTCTGCAAAAAAGAGGATGAAAAGAAATAAAGAAAGAAATCCAGATGACTGAGAATCAATAAACTTTGTAAAAATTTAAACTGCCCACTGAATAACCTATCCTGCTTTATTTTTAATTTTGTGTCCTATGAACCGGTATTTGGCATCCAAATTCTTTCAAATCATATTGTAGCGATTGCCTTTTACATTTAACTTCCTATAAACACTTCAGAGCTATGAAGGTGTAAAATGAAAATACTTCACAAAAAGAATACACCATGCTTGGGTTATTTTTTAATGGATTAACAGTATAAGACAAATAGGACTGAGCCACATTGTTCCTCTTAATTTGTGAAGTACAGAGAAATAACAGAGAGCTATACCAAAACTTTAATATTCTAATAAATTGCTGTTATAATCTTGTGAGCAAAGCTTAAACACCCTCAGTTTTGTTACAGCTGAAGTATGAAGCCAACAAAATGGAATAATTCCAGCTAAACTTGTGTGTCAGATTCTACAAGATTGCTGCCAGGCTTTTATTATCTATTTAAACATACATGGTTTCTTAGCGTGTCCCAGCTTATTTTCCAAGTTTTATCTCACCAAATGGTAGAGTAAAGCAAGTTTTTAGCGTTTTTCAGCCATACCAAGTAAAATACAGGGAATTTCTCCCATTCTTTCTGAACTGCATATATAGAAACTTTGAACACAAGCATAAATTTAAGTATATATTTAATTTTTCTAATGCTGCAAGAGGTCAGCAGAAGTAAAATAACACTATGGCATTTGTTCTTTGCAACCACTTTGCTCTTCTCAAAAAGTCAAAGCATTTTAAAAACATTATTTTAGCCTTGAAATAACTGCTTTCTACCTCTGTTTAAAAGATGGAAAACTAAAAGGTAAGAAAAAGATACATTATCCTTTGCGTACTCTCATTCCTGAGGATTAGTTGTTTATGTGTAAATCAAAACCAATTTGGAATCAAAAGGACTGGGAAAATGCAGAACGTAAAAGTCAAATAACTTTAATTAAACTTTTCTCAGTTTTGCCAGCTGGAAGACTTTCCTCTTCTTTTTTTCCACAGACTTGCTTATGATATATTTATTACCAAGTGTACTGAATACTGGACTGGAATTCATTCTGATACAATCAAAAAACAAAAGAGAAAGAAAAACAGAGATAGAAAATTAAAGAAAGGAGAAGAAAAAAAGAAGGGGGAGGGGGAATGAGAAAGACTAAATACAGCCTCCAAAATTTTTCCACGGTTGCTTCCAACGTTACTTTCAATTTCATGCATTTAAAATTACCCTAATTCATGAGATGACCACCTTCTGAAGTCTACTGTACATCAGTTTGTCAAGACATCCAGGTTTTGTTGCATAGTGTAGCAAGATGCAAGGTTTCTTCCACAGCAGTACCAGTTCACACAAGAATGACAGCAGGAACACACCTGCCAGACTAAAGATACTTGGTTTGTCTAGTTTTGACAGTGAAAAACCCAGAATATTTGCTATTTCATGAACAGTACAAACATCCCAGCTATTTTTAACCTATGTCATTATGATCAAAAATAAAACTGAGATGAAATACAGCATAAGCCAAGCTGCTTTGGATCCATTTCAAAAACTGCACCCCTTGGGGTTTTTGTTGACATCTCAGCCAACTGGGTAGAGCTTGAAGGCACAGGGACAGAAACAGCTGCCTACAAAATGACTGATCATATTTACCTCACATGCTCAAAGCTAGAATAAACTAAAGGTCTCATCTACAGCAACCAATGGCTATCTGAGCTTTCTCTTTTCTGACAAGTTATTCTAAGTGATGAAGACAACGTAAGGGACTTAATGCTGTGTTACATGAAAGCCCAGAAAACCATTCTCATGCCACTGAGTAGTCTAGCAGCTTATACGTATTTTCATACAGTGTCATCCCCTATCATGATGCTATGGCATATGCCTAACTGTTGTGGAAGAAAGTTAACTCTGTCCTAGCCAAAGCCTGGACATTAACAAAGCCACTCTCCATTCCTTCTTCACAAAGCTTTTATTATTGCATATTTTCTGTTTCCTAAATGAAATGCAGAGTGAGGAAAACAAGCAAACAAAACACCAAAACCAAAAAAAGCCCAACAGAAACAAAAGTCAGCTTACATCAGTTCAGAGGCATACAAATAAATCTTTGTTTCTTAAAATAGCCTCTGAAATAATCCAGGTAATAATGAGGAAGAAAAAAAAAATAAAAAAGAAACTGGTTTTAAATTTAAGGATCTGTGGCACTTGTAGTAAATACAAAGTCATGAGCTTGGCAGCACTGCACACAGCCTACAATGGTTAGAGAAGGTAGAATCAGGCTGAAGAAATTTAAGAGTTTATAGTGTAGTCACTGCATTTATTTTGCTAAATAGTTTGAGAGGCTTTCTAGCTTCATTAATTTTTTTACCAACTATTTCCTTTTCAAGTTGCAGTTGCTTGGTTTTATACTTATAGAGAGCCTTGTTTAAAACACCCCTGCCAAAAATCCGAAAACAAAATGTTTTTCCTGTGAGTTCTGATACAGTGTTGTAGCCAAGGGTAAAAGCGCAGTAACATTGCTGGAAACATTAATGAAGGAAACATGGAATATATTTTCTCCCCTTTGGCTTACATAGATAGGGTTAGAAATGTAACATTGTTGATTAACAGGACAACCTCATAGCTTCCAACATCCTATTAGTTCTTCCCAGAAAGCATCACAGAAGCAACACTTTCAAGGGGTAATTTAGCAATTCAGCAAGTTCTCTAGCAAAGGATGTATTTTTAATGATTTTCTTAATTTTTTTGACAACAGCTTTTCATATTAATTTATTTTAATTACTCTGTGTATATGTTAAAAGATCATTCCCAAATCCATGAAGACAAAATTCATCTTTAAACTGGATCAGTTACATTACAAAACCCCAACACTAGTAGATATTTTGTAGCTGAAATTTAAGAATAAGGTGAAATGCTCTGAAGACATTTTAATAACAAGGAGGAGGGAGAAAGCATGTGTGACTCTGTGAAATGCCTGGACAAAGGGCTGTAAGGAGCAATGCATGTGTAGAAGGCTCTGCATACAACAAATAGCTTGTTAATGTAGTGAATCTATTAATTCAGCCAATGACTAGTAAAAGTTAAAGTATATTCAAGTTCATTTAATAATTGAGGGAATTCACCCTATGTAGTTTCATTTATGATTTCACCATATCTGACCTCAGCTGCGTATTATGGCTGCAATGTTAAAGTAGAGCTGCAGCTGAAATTAAGAATTTTAATCTGATCATTATAAACCTAGAATAGAGGTTCTTCACTAGCCTCCAGTATAGTCATTATCTCTCACAATCTTATTGTACAGAGTTATATTTTTATGCCACAAACTTTTCCTGTATTCGGTATATTCAGATACATTCAAATACTTCAGATTTACAATACACTACATAAGTGTGACAGCACATACTAGTGCAATCCTTTCAAAGTTCTAGAAACTGTTTTTTTCAAGTCTTTCAAAAGCAAAGCCTAACCTCTGGTATAACAGATACAATATTTTCCTATGTTTCCACAGAAAAGGTTTTATCCACACTCATAAGTTGAAAGTTTGGTTTTCCTAGACATAAACATATAAAATAATAAATCAGCGTATCCATATACATGAACCCAAGCAGAGCAATGAGAAATGAGGGACACAGGCAATTCCCACTGACTAATAGCCTGAGCTGTGAATGGATGAGCAGCTATTTGTGGTGTTCAGCTTTTGTTGAGCTGCAACGAAACTTTTGAGTTATTCTTCATTACTCGAACTAAACATCTATTTACAAGAGACCTAGCTAGTATCATGGCATCCAACTGCAATAGCTTTTTTAAAGGCTTAGCTTCTTCATTTTCATTAGTCCTGTAGACTTTTGTCAATTTACTTGGTTGTGTGTTGCAACTTCCTCTGCGCTGGATCTCTGGGGGCACAAGTACCATAGAGAATAAAAACTTGATTGCTTGGACTGGTGAACCCCAGAAGACTATTTCTGAGCTTTCAGAAAATTTCCAAGTGGGTCCCCAGCCATCTGAGGGACCAAAGTGAAGGATGGGGATTCACGCATCAGGTTCTCAGTAAAACCACATTTATGATGGCTTTGAATAAACCGTGTGAAAGAGAGAACAAAAAAATGGAACATGAAGGATGTATTCAAAAAACCATGAGGTTTTTATGGCAAATTGGTTGTCGGATGGTAAGTTGACATATTTACTGTAGCTGAATTTAAAATTAAATACTGGGAAAATTATTACAAAGTCTTAAAACCAGGTCTTTTTTACACTGCACAAGTTGAAGTGTTAAGACACAACAGAAGCAGAGAAACTATAGAATCACATTATTAAAGTAATCCTTTCATTGTTGAATTAAAATAACAGTCACTTGAAAAAAACAACAGCTTCAACTTACTTTGATGCAGCAAGGGTGACTAGAATCTACTTTTGAGGAAAATATAGTAACATACTAAATTTAAAATAGTGTGTGAAGTGGCTTTAATTTACAGATATTTTTTCACTAAATTTTATTAAATCATATGCATGGATTCAAAACGGTTTAACCAGTGAAGCTTAGATTCACATTTTTAACTAATTCAGGCTAAATTCCTTGAATGCAATATCTAGAAAAGCTGCAACTGACAATGACTAAGGCCTGAGAAGAATGAAACAAAAACACTGCCATTGATATAATGAGTATTCTTCATGTTTCTTTGGTTGCATGCTCCCACTGTTTATTCAATCTAGAAGGTAAGTGCTTCCTTTTGTTGCAAACATGGAGGTAGTGGGCTTTTTGTACTTGAACACCTCATAGTATGGACTGAAGGCCCTTCCAGAGCTGTTGCATTAAGGGACATATAGTTAATTATTTTGCCTGAGGCACAGAACCTTGATGCTTGCCTTGGCAAAAAGAAAACAAACAACAACAAAAAAAGAAAACAACAAACAAACAAACAAAAAAACAACAAAAAAAAAAAACCACCACACAAAGAAGAAAAAAAAAAAAAAAAGAGAAAATATAGTGATACTTTTTTTTTTTTTGTTATAAAACATGCATAATGCTTTGTGTAAATTAGTCTCAAGAGTCTAATCATTGCATTTAGAAGTCTGTGCAGTTATGTCAAACTAAACCCATATCATAGCCCTGTTCACTTTCACTGCTGTAACCATATAGCTTACTAAAATCTTTGTGGATCAAAATTTTTTTTGTTGGACAAATATTGTCATCATATTATATAATTGATGTTAAATCACTCAGCAGATAGTAAAAAAGAGTTACTTGAGGTTATTTTCATAAACATTTATGTGATGATAAAGGAGTAAACACTCTATCAATGATGCTTGAAACAAGAGAATTTCTGCTCTGGATGAAGCTTAAAATCACATAAAGAAAAGCACAAGAAAAAAATAGCATGAGCAGAAAGATCTGGGATTTTAATGAGTCCTTATGTTCTGCAGTCTCTCAAAATTTCTACGTTTGCAGTTTAGCATCACCCAAGAAAGAAGTCAATACTCCTTGTCAATAGCTTTGTTAGTTAACTAGACTGGGCCGACTGCTCCTTATGTGAACTGAAGAAATTTGGTAAGGGTATAAAAATTGGAAAGAACTATTCAAGTACTTTTGGTGGAGAAATTTACATTAATACCAGCATACCTGTCCATTATTTCTGGCTACAAAGATTACTATTGTCCCGGTTAGTGTAATGAAAAAACAAAACTGAAAAAAATTAGCTGGTGTTTAAGAACGAGGCTCTGTGCCTGAGCCTTATTACACATCACAAACTGTGCCAGCTCTGATTTCAAAGTGTACTCTTGAAACTGGCTGCCTTGTCTTGATTTTCTATTCTGTAAAAGCACATATAAGCACTTGTTCAGGTGCAGAAAGCACACAAAAGGTACAGTGAAATATACTGAACTGTTGATATTACCCAGGCAACTAGGTATACCACTGAGTATAGTTTATTTGCATAAGGTAGGAGGCCTCCTCAGATGTGCCACATTATGTGAGCTCCAGAGGATGCTCTTAATCTGTCATCAGGGTCATCACCCATGTTTAATGCATCTACATGAAGCCAAGCCACAGTGGCTGTACAAGTAAATATATTAGTCTCGGTAAGAAATCTCAGCCCCCCATGCACTTGTGCAGTGTCTCAGATCCATGATTGAGATTTAGCTCTATTTAGGGAACAATACATAACACAATGTGGAATTATTATCTTAGGTATGTTTTCTGTTCAAGGTATTCAAAATAAAACAAAACTTGTCATAGGCAACTAGTGTGGATTTTGACATGAAACTGTAACTGGGTTGCATATACTGTCAGCTAGCATTTGAGCATATGAAAGCTCTTGAGACTGTAAAGCTTGCTCAGATACCACTGGAGGACTATAACAGAAACCTGCCACACTGTTATTCACACTGCTAATGAGAGATTCCACGGAATGATCTATCTTACAGTCAATGTCCAGGCTTTTTGTTATACAGAGAGCTAGCTCAAGCATTACCAAATAACAAATGAAAAAAGCAATATAATTGTTCTAAAATGTAGATAAAATGAGATACATTGTCCAAGTTCCCTTCCTGGATCCTTTTTTATTTTGCAGCATTGACATAATCTCTGTTTATAGACAGTCATATGGCTCATTAAAGTCATTGCAGGAGACTCCTCTAAACAGAATTTAAACAAATCTAGATACAATTGGGATTGTGCATGAACAATGATGTAGGAGTAATGGGGACTGTTCTGTAGTCTGACCTCTGCTATAGTAATATCTTCTAATCCCTTTATAAATATTTCTATATGTATCACAAAACTAGGTATCGAGGACAAACTAATTCCTCTTTCAAAATTTACAGAAAATTATCATATTGAAACTGATAATTATTAGTTGAATTCTTCTTAAAACTTCAAATAACTTATCAATAATAGTTTTATAGCCATTAACTTCCGTGCAACTATTGTTTATTTTGCTTAAATGACATTTTACGGCTATGGTTAGAAAATGTGTATACCCAGTGGCAGTTCAAATGATGTTCAGCTTGTGAGAATTGTCACTGGATAGTAATGCACAGGGACAATGTATTTTCTGTACATATACCTATTTCAGTAAACACTTCTTGGTTTAGTGTATAGTAGTGCCAGGCACTGAACTTTGCATAGGAAGGAAATAAGATTTAGAAAGATTTTGCCTAAGAATTGTAAAGCTTTGATGGGGGTGGATCGCATATTCCTTAGGTAGCAGACACCCATAGCACACCGATTGTTTGGTTGTTCTTGTAACATCAGTGCACCACTATAATAGAAATGAGCCACTCCATACTAAAACAAAACAAAACAAAACAAAACAAAACAAAACAAAACAAAAAAAAACAAAACAAAACAAAACAAAAAAAAAAGACAGAAAAACAAACAAAAAAACAACACACACACAAAAAAAAACAGCAAAGAAACAACAGTGTTTTGCACCAGGGATACAAATGTATAAAAGGAATGCATGTCTGAAAGAGAAAAATTGAATATGCCTTTTCTGTTCAAATTTGGTTTATTGGAACTGTAAGATACATAGCACATAAATTGAGCAGACTATTTACCAGATAGGAAAGTAGGACATTCATATGTAATCATGACATTTTCAGAATGAAAAATTTAGTTTACATAGCATCTATGTTGTGCATTTGCTGGCAAGAGGACATATGGAAAAAATAGAAATGTCGTAGCATTAGTCACTGAATTAAGTTTGTGGCTGCCTGATACAATTAAGGTTATGACTTACACAGGACAAACACTTAATTCTTTTTGTTTATCAGTACTAGTTGTGCTATTTGCCTATCCTTACTTTAACTTTGCTGATGGCAGAGATGTTTTCTTTAGTTTTTTTACATTTATCCACTCTAGCAAAGCTGCAGAAGCAGTTACTTCAAATAATAAATAACAACACAACACTTCTATATGCAATAAATTATACTCAGTTCATGTTTGATATAAAGCATAAGAGATAAAAGGAATATATCTTTTACTATGGAAGATACTGAATTTGGGGCTTATGGATTCATTAGAAACAGGGCCTAACAGACTAGGCAGCTTAAACTACATTTCAGATTAAGGAGGTATATTGATTGCAGTATGTATGAGTTTGAGGAAACTTTCTGAATTTTTTTACAGATTATTTAATTTTTTTATGATATTTTCTTATGATTTTCTAGTTTTTGTTCATGGAAAACTCACTTTGAATTCTATCTTTCAGTTATATAAGCTAAAACTTTACAAGTCACCTTTTTATCATTTAAAATTCAGTGATCATAGTTCTCTGAAGTAACTTTTGTTCAGTTGCTATTGCATACACCAATATGTCTGTGACACAACAGATGTATTGATATTTTTATATCCATGTTGTTTGATGAGTTAAATTCTTTCTAAAAAAAGTTTGTAAAAAAAATGATCATGAGATGTATGGCATTTATCTAAATCATTAGGTATTTAAATCTAAACAACGCTTCAAATTTTTCTGAAGTGAAATATCATGATATCACATTAGCACGTTTTATTCATTCTACTTAGTAGCATTTATGTCAGTGATTGGTTTAAAGTGGATTTATTATGTAGGCAAGATTCAGGGTAGGTAAAAGCTTCAAAACAAATTACCAGTGGGCTGAATGCTTAATTTCTAAAAGTTTGCCAGGTTTGCAGAAAAAAGGAAGGTAAGGCACCAGCTTTGATAAATACCAAACTACAGATGCTTTATTTATCTCTTTTTACTATAAAAAATTACATACATTCCTTTCACAACTGTTGAGAAAAAGAAGTCGAAATTAAACAAACAAAATCATATCAGAACTTATTAGAAGACTCCAGGAACAAACTTGCCAACAAAGTTTTCTAGTTGACAAGCAGATATTCTTTATTGCAGCACTGGGAGACACAGGGGATAGCTCCTCCTAACGTGTGTTCCCTTATTGTCACACAAGCAGTCCTTATATAGCTATGAGCACACATACATATTCATGAGGTTATGTATGGATTACATCATTTTCCAGAAAGTTCCCAGCATACGTACAAAAATGTGGGGGGGCCTTTGGGGTCATTTACTTCTTCCAGCAATCCATCACTGCTGGCAGCCTTTGAAGCACACATAAACGCTTATACCAGGTTAATCAGTTTGTTAATACCACAGATATAACAATCATCCCATCCTCCTACTTATCAGTTAGTTTAACTGCAGCCCATCCTGGGCCCCTGCCATTCCAAATACTCCTTCTCCTTACATCCAGTTCTTCCAACCTGTTTTTCTTGCATTCATTTTGCACTAAGGTCATAAATGCCTAAACTACATCAACTACAACAGTTTATCTTGTACAAGAATTCTCAGTATGTTCTCTAACGGTACTCTATACTTTTTCTTTGTATATCATGCATCTCAGTAATTTTCCATTACTACTGTTACAAAGCCATCAAACTTAAAACATTACTTAAAATTGATTCTAAAGGTTTACATATTTAATTTTGTAATTTTTTTACCCCTCCTTGTCTCAGAACTCAGATTTTCACGTGGTCACACCTGCTAGCAATTTATAAACTAATCCTCATATCCTCATCTTCAGCATAAATCATAACTATTATAAGAGCTTCAGAAGTGAGATACAAACGAAGCTTTGTACCTACTTGTGCAGAGTCTTGAACAAATGTGAGCAGGCAATGTAGCAACAAGCAGTAAGTTCAAAGTCTTGAGCTCAGGCAGTGGTTCAGGTAGTTATTAACCATCCTGAGAAAACACAGTGCAAGCATCTGCTTTTAGCCGTCAGCTTGATACAGGACTGCCAAAACACAGAGCCTGTGCAAGCAAGGACTAGTATCTAAACTACAAATCCAATCAACAATAAACAACAGCATGCCCAAACCCCACCTGGATCAAGTTTCCTTTTCTTCTGCTCTTCTCTTAATTCCATTTCCTGTTGATTTTCAATCACCCTCCTGAGTATGCAGGAACCTTACAAAGTCAGTGGGTAAACACCTTATTAAAGCCTCCTTAGACACTGTGGAGGAAGGCGCTTCAACTTGTCCTTCCAAACAGACACCAGCTCTTTAAATATTATAAAACTAAATAGAAAATGTGAATGCAAACAGAAACTAAAAACATGGTCCCATTTTACACCAGAAATCTGGAAGAGTTAATAGAACCAAATGAAGGGCATTGTAACTTGCCTTCTCCAGCTCATCAAAACAGCTTTGCAAGATGTTCTCATCACACGTTACGCATTTTCTGCCCATAAGCAGTAAGCTTTTCCTCAAGATTTTTAGGCTTTGCAGGTTCATAGCCAAGGTTTAAAAGTGTCACTTTTTAATCTATACTTATTACAACTTGTTAAAAATGAGTATTTCATCAAAGAAATGAGGCTATGGACAAGATTGTGAAAATCATCATGAATATATTGCAAGTCTGTACGTAACTAAAGCTTTGTGCATTAACTGAAAGTAGCAAAATAAAATAGTCTAATTCAGTACAATGAAAGTCAGTTCAGTTTGTTAGCATTTGGTCGTTTTTTTTCTAAGCAGTTACAAATTTTGACATGCTTTGTAACTACACTTTAGTCATTCTGCTGTGCTTTTGTTATAAGCAGCTTGCACAACTGTGAAACATTTACACTGCGTTCAGCCACATGTTGAAGGTGTTAAAGCTTCATTTGCACTAAGTTGAAAAGGGAATGTGTTCAGGTGCAGAATCAAGGTAAGAATGCTATTTCACTGTTGTCTACAGCGGTTTCAGATAAAATTCCAGGTTTCTACAACAGATCTATACAAACCTACATAAGGAGATGCTCAAGGTTAGAGCCTGGCTCTTTAGCAGAGAGGGTTTCAATGGCCATATTTGGAATGTGGCAGATTTGGGACCAGCTGTATTAAGGTTGAAGTCTGTGAAGCTCCAGTGTGTCTCTGTCCTTGAAAATCCCTTGAAAGTATTTAACGTGACAAGAGTGTCAACCATTTCTACAACTGAGTCGAGGAGGTTGCGTGCATGGAGAGCCTGGGGCTATTCTATACCTGGACAGAGGCAGACCACTCCACCAGGAGAGGCATGAGAAGCAGAGCTCTTTAGATACCTGCAGTGGGAAGCAGGACATGATAGAAACAATTTTCAACAGCTGGTGTGGGAGCTTGACCTATCATTTTAGCATATAGTCTGCCAAAACAGCTCTAAACTTGAATCTCTCCTAAATTCATAAACAGACAAGCTAGAGGCAATCAGAAATGCATGTTTGGGAACGAAATATTCAGCCTACCATTTTGAACACCTCAGGTATAACAATACCAAAATACTATAGAAAACACTGGTACTAAAGTCACTGGACTTGCGAATTACCCATGAAATGATAAATGGCTCCCAGATATTTTTTTTTTTTGTTTCCAGGCAATTACTAAGTATATTTCTATGTGGAAGAGGAGGGATAAAACCTTTGGGCAGTGAAAGCTTTTGATTCGGAAAAAACTCCAGGAACAAACTCACCAACGTTTTAAATTGACAAGCAAGTATTCTTTATTGCAAAGCCGGGAGACACTGCTCTCCCGACCTGCGTCCCCATATTGCCACACAGGCTATACTTATTTAGTCATTTGGGCATACATACATACAAAAATGTGGTGGTGGTCTTTGAAAGTCATTTACTTCTTCCAACAATCTTCATAACTGCTGGCAGCCTTTGAAGCACCAGCTTAATTAACATTACAGACATAGTAATCATCCTGTCCTTTTATTTATCAGTTAGTTTAACTGTTTCTGGACAGTTGCTAGTCCGGGTTACCAGCAGATGCTTACACCAGCTTAATGGATTCTTTAAGATAGTAATCATCCTGTCCCTCCACCCATCAGCCAGTTTAACTGTGCTCATCCTCAGGTCCTGGTTTTCTATTATTTTTCCCCACACTTTTTGTACTAAGGTCCTAAGGACCCAAACCTATGTCAGCTTCCTTCAAGTACCAGTTATTTTCCATTAAAAAGCCACTAAACCCAGCCTTGCCCAGAACTGGTTACATTTGGTGCCTCCTTGTCTCGCTTTAAACGCTGGAAGCTACAATAGATAGACCTTTACGTGCCTGGAGCTGCATACAATTTCCTGTGCAACAACAGCTGAACATAAACTGTTATGTGCTGCTTATGTACAGTCATTTTACATAAATAATATAGGGTTCATGCACAGCTTGGTATAATGAAGTTTATGTGCAAAGTCTTTCCACCTCACTAACTTTTTTGTGCATATATTTGCAATAAGTTGAACCACGAAAAATAACCTGAAAGGCAATTAAAAAAGAAAAACAAATTAAAAACCATGCTACATCATATATAATACAATTCAGAAGATTAAAATTTTGTAAATATTCATATCAGAAGGTATTCAGCTTTTATTAAAAGTCTTCTCTGTTCAGTTTTAATCACATTCTGTAAAACTTCCTAGATACACAATTGCCAAGAGGCAACCTGTATTCTGGGGTTTCTGGGAAAATCTCACTAAAGAATTCTTGCAGATATGTGCAGAGAGCTGGGAGCTTATTTATTTTATTCTGGTATTGTCTCTTCCATCATCTAGGTGCACCCTCTGGATTCAGGCCTATATTTTTTGCTAGCCTTTATAAGCTAACAAAAATTGAAAGTTCAACAGTAGTAACCCAGTTTGCCACCTGGCCTATACAAAGTCTAGAAACTTACGTGTCAAGCTTGTTATACCTTTCATTTCCCTTTCTTTGAATAAAGCATTGTAGCTGCCATAAAGCATAAATCTCTATCCTGGGCCTCTTGAAGACTGCCAGACACAGACAAAGCTGCCTCTGTGCACAGCTGGCAACAACCCAGGTTCAAGCAGGAGACTCCAGCTGACACTTCTATGATACTGCAAAGTAATTTCAGTTCCTTACTGCATTCCATAAGTAATAAAAGTTACTGTCTAGCACAGGAAATAACTCATTGTGTGCCTAAAGACTGCAGTATCTTTAAACCTTAGTGTGTCAAGAATAATGCAGAAAGAAAAAAAAATTAATTTGGGTTTTTTATTGTATTTATACCTTTTAAATTTTTTAATGATGCTCTTCAGTGGTTTAATAAATGTTATCTTATGTTGATCAAAGTGGAAAAGGTCCTTTATAGTAGGAACTTATCTTTTAAAGCTGTAAATGCCATATGGTCTATACTTTTGATCAGCAAGAAAAAGTAATGCATAGCAGCAGCTTTTGAGAATTACACAGATCTCATAAGAAAATAAAAGGCCATTGTGTAGACAATGGTGCAGAAGTCCAGCTCATTATTGATTTGACAAGAATGATCCTCATGCTTTGGTTTTCCAGAAGAACTGAATACATTTGAACTCTTTTATACTCTTGATAATTACCTTTACTCAGATATAAAGTCAGAACAGACCTGCAATCTAAAGTATAAAAGTAGAAGCTCTGATTGCAAGGATCTTTGCTCATTCATGATTGGTCAAATTGATTTCCTAAACAAATACTTATTAGTCTCAGTTTTTTTAGCATGCTCCTTTTCAAGGGTCTGCTGATAAATGAAAACAAACTTATTGTTCCTCCACAGATCAGAGTAAATAATTGGAAACACTGATGGGATTTATATAGGAGCACATTGACAGGAGACAGGATGGTTTATAATGAGGAGTGTTGCCTCCCTGTGGAGCAAGTGACTATGACTCAGAGCTGACCCTGCCTTTGCTTCTCTCTCATTAGTCACAAATTTCTGTACCAGATTTACTCAGTTCTCCAGCAGACTTTCTGCAAGGAGAAAAGTTCCTGGTATTCCAGCAGACTTTCTGCAAGGAGACCAATAATCTATATAAAACCTTTCATTTTCTTTCAAAGAACAGTGCTATACATACAAGAACTATTATTAACAAATGTGGTTCATTACTGTATCCGTAAAAATGCTGCAACAATTTCTGATAAAAAGAAAACAAGTTTAGTTCTATTGACCTTTCTCCTCATTTATTCACTTCCCAGAAACAATTTAGAAAAGGAGTTTACTGGTAAATGTATTCATAGAAATAACATATTCCCATAGGAGGTCTCAAAGGTTTGGAAAAAAAAATTAGAGGTATTCTCAAATGGAAACCAATCCCAAATTATGTATTTGCCCAAAGAGAGAGCAGGAATACAGATCAAACTAGACTTACCTAAATGACCAGTAGTTGCTATGATTTTGTGTTAGACCATTCACTGCAGCAAAATTCACTCTCCTGCTCCCAGGAAAGATGTAAATCCCACAAAATAATTTTTAAGACCGGTTTATCAATTCTTACAAATAACAAGTGGCTTAAACAATGAAACAACAAAGCGATAAACCAAGAAAGCTACAGCTTCTTCCTTAGATACTTTAAATAAGTAAGTATGGAGCTTCTAGAAACAACAGAAAATATTTCAGGCCACAATGAGAGAGGTACCTGCTTTCTGCACAGAGAATTCTGCATGGAAATTGAATAAGTTTTCCTTTTGTAGATTTAATACGCACTCATCTGAAAGAATTTTTCCATCAATGACTAAAAATACTAAATATTAATATTATACTGTTTAAACGATGGAAAAGCATTGGATGAATCACAAGTTGCTGAATAATTATTACATTTCAGATAATGTAGAATTTTAGAATAAATAATGAAAATATCAATAATAAATACATTATAAATTTTAAGTGCAGGCTTTCCCATAGTTCTACCACACTTCTCTCTACTGATAGCTAACTACTACGCTTTCTAGAAATAATGAGTAATGAGCTGAAGTTTTTGTTAATTTCACCAAATTTATATGAATGACTGCAAATTTTGGACCTTCTTAGATCCCCACTTCCATTCAAGACCTAAGGTAGTGTCATGGGTTCAGCAGAATGAGCAGAACTGTTTGAGGGGCCTCAAACCACGACAGGTAGTTAAGTGCCTGAATACTCTTGAGCATCTAGGCCTAAAGTAACTGGCAGAGAGCAGATGAGCCATCTGAACTGAGCAGAAAATGGACTAAGAACAGGGACTTTACAAGCAGATGATAGTAGATTGTGTTGATGCTAAGAGAATACAGGCTGTCAAGAATAAAAAAAAAAAAAAACAAAACCAAAACATTATTTCAATTATGAAGGGAAAGGTATTAATTCCTTTAAAAAAAATATTACCTTTCAATTCTTAAGAGAATTTTAAGAGGTCTAATTCATGCAGTCAAGGTTATTCAATACAAAAAAAAAATAGAGTGGTATAAAAATCTGATGATGTCATTAAAAAAAAAGGATTTTATCTAGGTGAAGGTTAAAAACAGACATTGTTAGAAAACATCCAAGATGAGATGACAGTTAAGAAGCAGCATAGAATGTGGCAGCCTGGTTAGCAGCAGGATAAGGAGCCCTGTATTCACCCAATATACTGTTGCAGCATTTATTGGCTTCTCTGCACCTGCCTGCTTGCTCACAGACACTTACCATAACTGTGGCAGCTTTTACACATTTCACTTTTCTGGTCAAATAAAAAAAGATATGTTTCTGCTGCTTAAAGAAAGTGTGGATACTCTGGTTCCCTATGCCTCTTCTCTCCTCTTGCCTTACTCATTGTGTGTGTGCATCCTTTATTGCTTTCCCCCCCTCCTTCATCTATTATTCATGAAAGTGACAACTTTTAAAAATAAAGTGGTGCATTTTTATGCAGGGAAGGCCTGCCCATATCAAGGGCACATTTAAACAGACTAGGTCATTGGAGATTGTCAGCTGACTCTTTTTGTCAGCTGAGCTCTTCTTTGCTTGTAGTAGTGTAAGTCCAGCTGTAGCTCAGACAGGCTTGCAGGCTGCGCTACTAGCTCTGCTGCCTTTCCTCCCCGCTGAGTGCCCGGCAGCCCCAGTGGGGCTCACAGTTAAAACCTGCAGTCTCTCTCTCACTCCCCCCACCCCTTTCCTCTACTCTCGCTCCCATGGGGAGGGGGAGAAGAATCGAAAGAGTGTAACTCCAACAGATTGAGATAAGAACAGTTCAGTAACTAAGGTATAACACAAACCACTGCTGCTACCACCAATAATAATAGCGACAAGGGAAGTAACAAGAGAAGAAAATATTGTAGGTAAGAAAATACCCAGGCTTGCCGAGCAGTGATATAAACCTTTCAGGTAACTGCACCCAGTTCATATAGTGGGCATGAAGTGCTGTGGTATGGAATACCTCGTTGGCTAGTTTGGGTCAGGTGTCCTGTCTCTGTTTCCTCACGGCTTCCCATCCTCCCTGGCAGAGCATGAGTCTCAGAAAGTCCTTGGTCAGACCAAAACATTAATAAGCAACAGCCAAAACATCAGTGTTATCAGCTCTGTTCCCAGACTGAAAGTCAAACACACAGCCCTGCACCAGCTACTAAGAAGGAGAAATGTGACTGCTACTGCTGAAACAAGGACATTGGTCTAGAAAATCATGTACAGAAAATTGTAACACTCGGTTTTAAATTGGGGAAAAAAAAAGGAAGAGAAAATAAGTAAAAAATTGCCAGAAGGAATTGAATACATATGTGACTTGAAGTGCAACAAAAACCAAAACCAAATCCTACTACAAGTGACAGAAAAATCCTACTTCAGAGCTGTGGCATTTTCAGTGTCTGAAATGGACCACATTTATAGCAGCTTTTACACCTCCTAAGAGTCCTGCTTGAATTACCTTCATCTCTGTGCCCTTCCTGCAGAAGTGCTGATTTAATGTTAGAGGATAGAAAGGCAGACCTTGGAAATATGTCAGACAAATCACCCTCTATCTTATATCCTTGCTATATACAGAATCACTTTGTACAAGCTGGTAAGAGTGTACTCTGAAAGGTGCCTCCCTGCCACCAACAGCTGACACACACTTTACAGATGTAAATTTATTGGTGCAGTTATAACATTCAAGTCCCAGTTCATGTTCAGCAGGTATAACACTAATTGCAAGAACAGTCAAGACACCTTTAATTAGGATAAAATCCGTAGAGTATATATAGATTTTTCCTAAGAGCTGCTGAAGCAGGTTAATTGGGAATTCCCTGGTGACAGAGAATGCATCTCATGGTCACACTGATATGCTTCTGATTTAGCACTCAAGTCTTAATTCATACACTGTCTGCTCCATCGGCACAGAGATGCACACTACAGCTCTGCTCTGTCCTTTTGGCAAGGAAGTCTGGGTGAGAAGGAGACAGGAGTGAAGCCTCAAATTCCAATTCTAGGTGCAGCATAGAGAAGCTACACTTGTAACCAGACTTGACTCTTCCTAATTTGCTCTACTAAGGGGGTGCATGCTGCTTGATACAGTAAGCAAGCTTTAGCAGTCAAAAGACAGGGATGAGCAGGTTTTAACATGCAGTGACGTGAATTTTTCAGAAGCAACTCTTCCTTCTCTGCTTCCAGCACTGACTCTGGGGTGAAACAGAGACAGGGGTGACAGTAGAAAACATGTTACAGCCCAGATTACATGACACAATATGTGTGGAGAAGATGATCTGAACATACATCACCACCACCACCACGTCTCCCCCCCCCCAAGGCTCCTTTCATGTTGGACACATGTGGCACATTTGTAAAGGCATGAATGATAAACCTTTGCAGCTCTAGAAAGTGTTTGGTCTATTCTCCTTTCAGTTCGCAGTCAGTCAAACCACATGTGATTCAGGGTGTCCTAGTTTTAGCTGGAACAGAGTTAACTTCCTTCCCAGTACCTGGTGCAGTGCTCCATTTTGGCTTTAATCTGAGAACAATGCTGATAACACACCAATGTTTCCATTGTTGATAAGTAGCACTTACTCTGACAAATGACTTTTCAGTCTTTCATGTTCTGCCAGTGAGAAGGGGCACAAGAAGCTGGGAGGAAGCAAAGACAGGACACCTGACCCAAACTAGACAAAGGGGTATACCATACCACAGCACATTATGCCCAGTATATAAACTGAGGGGACTTACATGGAAGAGATTGATCTCTGATCAGGCTGGGGTGGGTATTGGTCAGTGCGTGGTGAGCAGTTGTATTGTGCATCACCCAAGTTTTCTGAATTTTCAGTTCTATTTTATGTTGTTGCTGTTCCTTACTAGTAATTGCAGTAGTATTGTTATTGTTATTGCTTCTATTATCACAATATTGTACTTTAGCTATTCAATTGTTCTCATCTCAACCTATGGATTTTACATTCTTTCAATTCTCTTCCCCATCCCACCTAGGGGACAGCAAAGTGGAAGGGTGAGCAAGGGGCTGCATGGTGCTGAGTTATTGTCTGGGTGTAAATCACAACCCTGGGTTTGGCACAGTTGCTGGTTCAAACAGACTATCTTTTGAGACACCAGGATGACAGGGGAAACTGTTTCATGTAAAGCATGTTCCAAATACAGGGACAGAAACAGGGTTGTTATTACCTTATTTTCTCTCACAGTTTGCACGACTTCAGCACCCAGTTTAGCAGTCTGCTTGCAAACCATTTCACAGCTGCTTATCACAAAGTATTATTGCTGAGGTAACATATAGCAGCAACTCCAGTGAGTCAAGACTTACCTGAGCAATTTATCATTCCCTCCAGTTTACATTTATATTAAATCAGTAAAAGCTTGATGCTATAGTAAACAGGCCAATATTGAAATGTCCACTTGACTTTCAAGCTAACAAAATTCTTTTCTGCCTCCTTATTGTTGAGGTATTCATCATATAGAATAGGATATGAAGATAAAAAATTGAACTGTGCAGGCATGGTGTTTTATACACAGTACAGGTAGACCAGCCCTTTTTGTCTGAGTAGAGATCTCAAGAGCACTACTGGTATCACTTGGTGTGGGGCAGGGAAAGAGGTCGATATAGGTCTTTAGAGAGGGATTAGATAATCGAGCCTTTATAAACAGATCTGTCAACTTAGCCATTTACTTCTGAACTGTGATTCTCCCCTAGGTTCAGAGTGCTGTGTTTGCTCTGTGTTGTTCACCCCATCTGAATCTGATAATTTCTGGAAGGTTTGATGTTTTCTTCACCTTCCTAATGATTTTTATTAGGACAAGACAAGCCTGCTGTGAAAAATCTTTTTCCCCTCAGACCATAACTTGTCTAACAGAGGAGCAGCCAGTGGCGTATCACCTAGGAGCACAGATGACAAACTTCTGTCTGGAACTTGACTTTAGACCAAAGTTATATGGAAGCTCTGAGCATGGTGACTTTTATTACAGGAGCAGTGTCGTGTCCCCCCCTTCTATTTTTTAGTAAGAGGAAAACTTCCTTGCCACAAAATACATCATGCTAGG
The DNA here is from genome assembly GCA_032466535.1 of Forpus xanthops. NCBI lineage: Eukaryota > Metazoa > Chordata > Aves > Psittaciformes > Psittacidae > Forpus > Forpus xanthops. Next base: position 7,649 of record JASSUY010037598.1, on the reverse strand, counting down.
TGGCATGCCTGACTCTAGAACTTGGAAGACAACATGCTGCTGTTGGCTCAGGCTGCTGTGGGGCCTTCAACTTTATTTAGTGGGTGTTAAAGGGATGGAAACAATATTTAGAATGATGAAAGGGAGCAGTACTCCTAACTACAACCAGAAGCATGAGTATAAACGCATTTTGCAGACAGTATGTCACAATCTCATCCCAGAAGACAGACTCAGTGACTGTGGTTGTGTTAGGCTAAGTGAAAGCGATCTGCAGTTAGGATAGTTCCTTGGCAGCCTTGTATAACACCCTACTGTAGGATACAGCATGGCATGATGATTCAAAAGGCATCTGGGATATTGTTATTGAGGCTGTACCTGAGGATACGGTGTCTCATAGTCAGCTAATTGAAAGCACATTTGGCTGTTACACAGCAGGAGTTATGCTTCAATTTAATTTTTTCTTAAAAAGAAGAAAAAATAAAAACTTCCCTCTACCTTCAGGCGTTTCAAAATGAAATTCTCATATATAAAACATTACTTTTTGATGAACTCCCTGAGTGGCCTGATTATCTGGGTGCAGAACTATAGGACTAAAGGCAGCAAGGGATGCAGATCACCCATATGAAGATGTGTATCCTGTTTTCTTTCATGTTACATCTGTTCACAGACAAAAGTGTTAGTCTGTAGTTTTAAGACTGCGAAAGTTTGTAATACATGGGCAGCATATCTTTTGCATCTATGCTATCTGGTCACTGTATTCATGGAACAACTTGCATAACCTGTGAAGGTCTATAGAACCAAAGATTCATTTCCCTGCTGATAGAGCTGTAGAGCAATGTGTGGTTATCTGGGGAACTTTTCTTAAAAAGAGCACAGACTCATACCTACTCTTGCAGAAACACTGACAGAGTGTTTCTTACAAAATGAATCATTACTCTGATCTTGGCATATAGTATTTCTTGAAGAAATTATGAGGTCTTTCAAACAGGGTAGTCAGTTGTTTTCACACTATTACTATATATAGACTAATATGTAACGCAGCATACTACTGTGTAAACTCAGTAAAAAAATAAAAAAAATGTTTCAGTTATTTATAACCTATGATCAAAGACCCTTTAATGATGGTAAAATTAAACAAGCAAAGGTGAACCAGTGAGGGACAGGCTTGGAAGCTCTGAAGAATGTCTTCTGTTGAAGATCATTCTGGTCATGCATCTCTTTTCGCACCAGGTGAGGAGGGGCAGTTTATAGCCATAAGTCAGTGCTGGTCTTTCCTGATCAACTAAGTGGAGACTGTCCTAGTCCATAGCTGTGATCTAGTGCATAACTTGAGGGGAAGATAGGAACAGCTTTCTACAGGATAGTCTGTATTTCCATCATTGACAACCATATACCAGAAATCAGCACATTGCTCGAGTCTTTATTTCTTGTGATGGGTCTGGATGGATTAAATCTGCATAAAGATCTGATCTGATTCCTGGGTGCATCAATAGGCCATATAGCTGTGAAGGAATCTTGGTATAGATAAGAAAGACTTTTATACAAATATGCAAGGATAAATCCTAAGGTGTGTGCAAAGGTACACCGGCCAGTTTGGTATAACCAGTGGTGTTAAGATTCAAAAGGTGTGATGCAGTAATCATCACCCAGTGAGTTCATGCAAAAATTCTGATGGATAAGCATAATGAATATTATAGTTCACGGTAGCATTTATATAAGCTGGGTATGTCCACCAATCCATAAAAATAAAAACATATCCAGGTACTGCCACCAAAGATAATGTAGGTGTAAGAAGAGCTATAATATTTGCCACCATCCCTTTAGAACCTGCAACAAAGAGAATAACTGTTTCTCTCCTAATAATAATAGCAGATGAATTCAATCTGTAAGAACCATAAACATAGATTCATGGTTCAAAGTTATCTTGAGTGATATTATGGAAGTGTGGATGAGTGTTTCATTGCCAAGAATCTCATACAGCTCTACTGGAATTAGGGTTTTACAAGGGTAGCATAAATCTAATTACTCATGGCTTGTAACAAATGTTGCC
>JASSUY010037597.1:0-13567 GCA_032466535.1 Forpus xanthops | reverse complement strand
ATCCTCGTGGCCCTCCTCTGCACTTGTTCCAACAGTTCCATGTCCTTTTTATGTTGAGGACACCAGAACTGCACTCAATACTCCAAGTGAGGTCTCACGAGAGCAGAGTAGAGGGGCAGGATCACCTCCCTCATTCTGCTGGTCATACTCTTTTTAATGCTGCCCAGTCTACGGTTGTATTTCTGGGCAAAAATGACTATATCACCACCCTTCTAGCATTTATTAACCTGGCCAATCCTCCTAGCCTTTTTAAGTTCCTGTCCTGTATCCTGCAGGACTGACGAAAAGACAATTTGTGCTCCAGAACCCCTAACCACCTCTCCCAGAGCTCTGTACTCCTTCATTATGTTCTCCAGGCTACTGCTATCTATATCAGTAGCACCCACATGGACCACTAGAAGTGGGTAATAGTAAGTGGGACTGACTAGAGCAGGCAGCTTTTCTGCAACATCCCTGATCTGAGCCCCTGGTAGGCAACACACTTCCCTTGAAAATGGGTCTGGCCGACAGACGGGGGCCTCTATTCCTTTCAGAGTAGAGACCCCTACTACTACGGTCCGCCGCTTTTTCCTGGCAGCACCAGTGGCGATCTTCTTTACCAGTGCATCAGCTGGTTGTTCATGGTGTGGTTACTGGTGGGAGTGTAGTTCCTCATAGGCACCCTGCAGGACAGGAAAGCAGTTCTGGGTAGGAACAACAGATTTAGGAGGAAGCCCCTTGCTTTTCATTGTCCTCTTCCTCCTCTTTCTGTTGTTTTTTTCCTGTCACTGTTTCCCAGCTTCCTGGGTAAGCAGCCTCTTTACCTGCATGAGCGACAGGAGGTGTTTGAGGCCCCTGCACAGTCAGGTCCTGGGCAAGCAGCGCTGTTTCCCCGCAGTTTCTCTCACACCTTTCAGCCCAGTGACAGCGCTCTGCAGCTCAGCTCCTGCTGCAGGAGGACCTCCACCAGGGAGCACACAGTGCAGCCCTTCCCATCGCGCACCCTCCTCTCAGGAGAGCAGTGCAGGCTCTCTCTACGCTCCAAGCTCTGCACCGCAGCCTCCCCTTCCCATCGGCTCTGTCTGGGTGCCTACACTGCCCACCGCCGGGGCAGCCAGAGCAGAGCTCCCAGGCCGGACCTTGCTCATACTGCCAGTGCTCACCATCCCACTCTAACGCCCGCGCAAACTGCCTCGAATCCGCCCTATTCACCGCGCCCCTGGTCGCTCCCGGTCCCTACGTCAGGTTTTTAACCACTCAGGGCTGCCGCAGCTCCTTCTGGCGCCGCTCCCTCTGAGTCAGCTCCTCTCGTCCGCGGAGCTGCGGGCTCCTGGGAGAGCTCTGTCGAGGACCCGGGGCTCTCTCGGTGCCCGTTGCTGCTCCGAGTTGAAGCGCTTCGACGCCGGACCTCACCCCGATCAGACGCTGCAGGCGTCTGCTCTCGAGACAGTCACCTCAGCAATGTGCCGGAAATGGCCGATGATGCCCGGATTCAGAGATTACTGTCTAAAATAAATACAAATGGAAATTATACTACATTAATACATTGCTTTAAATTAAGCACCAGATTTTTACTGTTGTTAGGCAATAATAACAGAGTATAGAATTATCAAAGGATATAGTAAACCTTGAGGCTGTGATATTTGAAAATTCCTTTTTCAATCTAACTAAAATTAAAAACAATGTAATGACAAGAAATTTGAGTTGAAAGAATGGGCGTTCAGTAATGGCAATGGAGAACTTGGATTTATTTGCTGAGTTTGCTGTTGACTCTCATCTACCCATGACAGATCTCTTAACTCCTGTGTCCCAATTTCCCTTTTTTGTTGTCCTTCCCATGTAACTGAAACACAATTATTTTATCTGCTTCTTCCATTTTATTTCATTTCCTCGCTTACAAGGTCATGTGAAGAGGGGGGTGATTGTTTATTATATGAATATGTTTAGTTTGTGGAATTTTGAAATTTCTAGAGGTTATTCTGATACCAAAAAATAATCACTGTTTCAAGGATCTTTGAAAAATGCGTAACAAAACTTAGTGCTTTGAATTTCTCTGTAGTTTTACTCCAGTGTTTCTGTGAAAAGAACCATATAATAAGTCCTAAAACCTATTAACTTAGAAATTTATCTCTGAATAACTTTTTCATGCCTCTTTTCTTCCATCAGAGAAAAATTCTGTGATTTCTTTGAATTCTCTTCTCTGGATCAAGAATTGATAAACTATATTGACAATTCTGAGTAACTTGTACTCTTTGGTTATCGCCAATTACACAGTCATTAACCACTGTAACTGCATGGGTAATGCTAAACTTAAGATCCTTCTTTTTATGTCTAGAATATCTTTATTAAACATTTCTGGAATGTGTTTATTTCCCCCATCTGTGAATATTTTAGCTAGATTCCAGATTTTTGAAATTATCCTAGCAATCCTTCAGACTGCTTGAATGCTTCACTAAATCGGATTCAAGCTTCCTCTACTGTCACTATATTCCTTTTGCTGTTATCTGCGGAAAATAAGGATATTTATGAATAGAGTTTCTTGTGAAACTAGACTGATCACTTTCTAATAAGCCCACAATCTGACCCACAATTCAAACATTTTACTTCCACAGTAAATCTAATTCAAGACAGTGTAATGTTTTAAACAGTTTTGAAAATTTCAAATAATTGGTTATTTTATAATGGGCACATCTTTAAAAATACTGTACATTTGTGTGAGAATTCTTTTAAATTGGATTTTCTAATCTTGCAGCCTCAATCAGCGATTTGACATGTAGTGATGAAAGTCTTGCAGCTACTCTTAAAGTTGCTTACTTGCTGGTAGATCCTACAGCTACTGGTAGATGCCAAGACAGTAACAACTTTATGTTGAAAAATGCACATTTTAGTATAGAAAGTGAAACACATTCCTGGAGTCAAAACAAAAGAAAAATTCTATGCTACTATGACTGAAAGTCTGAAAAAAGCAGTTGCTCTGAAGAGGAGAAGTTGTTCACAACCATTTCTGTTCTTCACTTCCTTCATTACAGTGCTGGAACATTAGTTTTTCTTGTTCTATACTCCAGCCTGGCTTAATTCAGAAGTTAAAAATCACACCATAAATACTTATTGCACCAGCATCTGTGTCTCCCCATTACAGTAATGTATCTAGCCTAATGATTATTTTCTAAAATGGCACCATATTATTACTAGATGGCAAACTGATGGATCTTCATTTTTGCTGTCGAAGCCTTTCTCAACCCTTCCAAGCGCTCCCTGTGGTAAGATTTATTTTGACTTTATACCCTCTCATTTTAATACTGCAGAGTGCCAAACATTTCTTCTTGTTTTCATGGCTCTTTTTAAAGTTTGCTCTCTTGGAGTTCTGCTTGGGACTTAGTTGATAAGAGCTATAAAACTTTACATAGTTGTGTGACAAAGGCATTGTTCTTTGGGCTTGTGGGTATTGAAAATATTACCTAGCTAAAAGTAATTTATTTGCATTTACTTAGAATTTAAATCTTCATTGACAAGAGTACTAAGCAGGCTAAATGATTGTGGGTTTATATACAAAATCAGTGATTGTCTACTAATTTCTATCCATTTATTGAAAGTGAGTATCTTAAAAGTTGAGATTGAAGAGTAAAATATTCCTGTGAGTCTTCTGCTTCTTCCTGTCATGTCCCATTATTCCACATTATATATTTAACTTCTTTATTGTCATTCCAGAATATTAATCTACACAACATTTTTTACTTCTGCATTTTTCTGAAAATACTTTTAAAGAACTAATAGTAGGCTTCAAACTGTACCTTAGAGGATTCAATTCTCTCTTAATTGTCATTGATAATTGTATATGCATGTACCAGTGTCAGGTCTAGCCATGGCTGTAGATGTATAAAGAGGCATAATTTAAAGGGAGTCATATCATTAGGAACCATTTAACTGAGGACAACATTTCAGAAATATTTATAGAGTGATACTCATTTACATGTTGGCGTATTTTCATATACATCATTCTGACAATCATTAGTTGGTAAACGTTTTAATACTCTGCCACACAATGATCATGTAAAAGGACACAGATTGTGATCAAGATGAGACCTAAAGAGCTGTGAAGGAGAAGCAGGATCAAAACCGATTTTTTTGTCTTTAAGGGTGACAGAACAAGCTTGACGTTGTATTAAGAAGCAGGACATGCACTTCACTGATTACCTCAAGCAGTGTGGCTCTGTGCATATGTAAATGCAAGAGATTTTGCTTGAGAATGCTTTGCCACGTGACCTGATTAGTATGCAGAAAAACCCAGCAGCTACGCGGAGTCATCAGCAAGAATTGCTGCTGGAATAAAAAATCAGAATGGTATTGGAGAGGGCATAATACAGGGTTGTTCATCTCTACCTTGTGGCTTCCCATGCCAGACTGGTTACAGATCAGTGCAAAATTGTAGCAAATACTATGCACAGAGCTAGTCGTGAGACAAGTTTCACACTGATGACAAATTTTACAGTTTATTACTGCATCAGTTTTCAGTGGCATTGATATTTGCCATCTGCTAGTTGAAAGCTGATAAAAATAGGGCTCAACGTATGGACCAATTATCCAGCAGAGCAAGGTGAAATTGCAGCTTTAGATTAAAGAGATTTTTGTGGAATATATTCCAAAACTGAGATGAAATATTTATATTGATTTGCATATTGGACCTTGTCCTAAATTTCACTTGAATACTTCCCACTATGTAAAAACCAGAAAATTTACTCTAACCTTAAAAAGAAAAAGAAAAATGGGAAAAGATGTGAGGCTAAAGACAAATAATTTAATCATTGCCAAGCAATTATAATGTTGACTTATTAAAAAAAAAAAAAAAAAGACAAAGGTTGATTTCAGAAACAGAGTTTCTGGCCAAAATATCAATGTTGATGCGCTTTGGGTAAAAGAACACAAAGGAAGAATCCAGAAAAGCTATTCCAGAAGACAGATGTTGCACATGAAATAGTGATAAGTAATTTGCAAATAAGAACCTCAAGTAAGTTATGTTCAACAGAAAAACAGAATTGAGAAAAATATTTGCTCCCATTGGGTAATATTTGTGCACTAAAAGGTTATGAAACACTGACTTACATCAAGCCTTGGAAGCAGAATTTATAATGTGTCATGTCTTAATTCTTTAATGTGCTTTTCCTTCATATACAATGTTTGACTTAAGATGCAATCAGAGATCATTGATGAAGGTGCAAATGCTCTGAATACCTGCCAATGCCCATACACAACAGGCATGCCAATTTCAGGGCACCATCATTTGTGATTTGCAAAGTTGTAACTTGACAATTAAAAATGAGACACTTCAAAAAAAAAAAACATACTAGGGTTTAAATTCTGGCCTCCCAGCCTGTACTAGTCACATGGACCTAAGGGCTGTGCACTTGCCTGAGTGCGGGTGACCAAATGACTAGGAATAGTGATATTAAAAACAAAAGAGGCAGGGGGAGGGAGAGAGAGTGCATACATAAGTCCATGATAAGAATAACTCCAGGAAAACGGCACTAATATGGCTACTGAGAAGTACAAAACTCTACTAACTTCACTCTCACAGTCCTTGATCTTCAAACAGAATACAGTGAGCTGAATTTTGGTAACAATTTGTCTTTGTAATTTGATTGCTACTGCTTCATTCCACTTAAAAAAAGAAAACCACCCCCCCCCCTCCAACTCCCCCTCCAAAGCAAACAAACAAAACCCCACCTCAAAACCAAAAACCAAACCAAACAAAACAAAACAGCTTTCTGAATTTCAGTGCAAGATTGGACTTGTTAGGGTAAAAATTATCATGTCAGGAAACGTTTATCTTGTTTCATACCACAATGAGATTTATCCCAGTTTAAAGACAGAAGAATCCATAGGTAGCTCTTAATCATGCTGTTATTTTTCATCACAAAGTAATGTAGAGCTTTAATTTAAAGGAAATGTTTCTGCAGCAGCTCAGCAGGAAGCTATAGCACCCTACCTTGGAGTTCCAGGCTTAGAGTACAGAGTCTGTTCATGTTTAAAATGTATCCTTTGGAAATTAATTGGGAAGTAGATTCAATGTCCAATAATGACAAAAAATGCCAACTTGTCAGCTCCTTTAATATTTAGACGTCATGGTAAATGCTACCTTCTTGTTCTCTTTCCAAGACAAAGTACTCCCTTTAAACCAGCGGAACAAAAGTTCATCAACATTTTTTTAAATTTGTATCCCATAGAAACTATTGCTCTGTGATACTGTATGAATGTTCATCATGATATCATGTGTCACCAATAGGAATATAGTCACATCAGCACAACTGTGAACAGAATGTAGCTCTGATAGTATATTTGAATATAGTAAAACAAAACCATAAAACAAATCTACACCTGAAGAGCCTCGGAAATGTTTCTGAGGTTCCTTCAATATGTGGCAGCCTCTTCAATATTAATGTTGAATATAGAAAATCAGAAAAGATTTAATTTTTTTGTGGTGGTGAATACTTCTCTCCCTTTAATCTTATATTAACGCTTGTAATACCAAATGAGATGTAGTAGAGGCAATCTGTATTTTTCTTCAGAAGATTCTACAAATATAGCATGGTTTTCAGTGTCAATAAACTGACATATCGAAGTAATATTTTTGCATCTAATAATAGAGTTTACTATGTAAAAAAAAAGGCATGAAATTCAAGCAGTGTTACAAATAGATACCAAATTTATTATTTTTTTATGTTTAAGTAATCCAAATAGACATAATCAAAAATGTTGGTTCCACATATTCTCATTAAAATCAAGGAAACTTGTTATATCTATGCTGAGCATGTCTTTAACTTTTGCAAACCTGGGGTTAAGACACAATGAGTCATCTCACAGTTTTGGTCAACTTGCATTCTAATTCAGGAAGCTGATGTATAATATGCACCCTCAAATTGCTGCAGACAGGCACATTTTGATAGCAGACTGCAGTGGAAATATCTTTCCTGCATATATTAAGTGGTATTTCATTTTTATTCTTATGTGGTTGAATGTTACAGTGGCAAAAGTAGCAGCCTTTCCTTGTAAACAATTCTTTCTAGCGGTATCTACCTGCTAAATAAATTAAGAAAAAAAAGTACTTTTCACTTAATTTTAAATTGAACTGGTTTTAGGTTTTGTTTCCCAGTACTCGGATGCTTTTAAGTACTTATTTGTTGATAGTACAACATCAGGAAATAAAACACAAAGGGGTCTGTTTGTTGCGCTGGTTTTTGCTTTACCAAGCAGCCTACCTTTTGCATGAAAATGGCTACAGTTTCCTTAGCAATGATCTTAGGATTTTTTTTTTTTTTTTTTTTCCTCAGGAATAGAAGAGCATTTAAATACATTTCATGCCAACTCACATTTTCCTGGTTGGAAATGTATCCATGTTAAATGAAGGGGAGTATTTGGCCTAGGAAGAAGAGAAAAGGGGCTGTGTAGGATGAAAGACTGTCTTTCATGGGGTTGGTTTGTATCTAGAAAGGCTTTGTTTGTACATTACTATAGTTTCCAAAGCCTTAAAGTACTTTCAGGGGGAGGACCCGTGGCTCTTCTCTCAGGAATTTCTTGGCGAAGCAGAAGTCACTCCTTCATTCCTGCTGGTGGACTTGCAGAGAGAGGCCCATGTGCAGCTGGTCCCACTCTCATATCTGTCTTGCCAGGGGCTTACGTGGAGGTGCCTTGGTGGGCAATGATGAAAAGCCTACTTCTTCCCACTGAGTCCAAACGGACACATTAGCAAAAGCGTAGTTCAATCCAAACAGTTTCTGGCTTGTTCAAAGGAAAGACTGTCAGTGCTGAAGTTTAAAGCAGATAATAAAGTAGCAATCTGCTTAAAAATAAGAGGAAAAGACTGTGTCTGATTTCTCACCCTTCCATGTAGCCTTTAGTGGGCAAAATATACTTTATTTTTGGGTACAACATGTAACCCTAATACAGAATCCAAGCCCTAAGAAGTACTTCTGACAAGTACTGCACCCTGTCAGTTTCATGTGTGCACATGCTTTGTTGCAAAATAGATGTGAATCTTGCATGGGATAATCCATCTGTTTAACTCTCTAACTTCATTAGCAGTGGATAATTAAACTATGGATTATTAATATGCGCATTTTACATGCTTATTGTCTTTGCTGTTTGCAGATCAGACACCAGCATGTGTAGTGGGTGGTGCACTAATGATATTATGAAAAAATTATAGCATGTACTTTGCTTTTCTCTTAAAAATTGTAGTAATTTTTTGTTTTGAATCATAGAAAGAATTTAATGTAAGTCATTTTTGGCTTTGGACAAGGAATTAATTTGTAGAATCATGCACTAAACTTGAATCATGATGGTATTGCTTCTTAAAACTCAAGCATATTATTTCCTTTTTCCTTGAATCTAAAAATAAAAGATGTGTCCAATTTTTATTATCTGTCATTTATGCAGAAAGCAAAGTCTATCTAGCAGCAGAATGAACAAAATTTCAGAATGCAAATATAAATAAAATGCACTTTATCATCCAGTAATTTAGCATTGGATTGCATTGACTTTAGATGGCTTGGTAAGGAAAAATGTGACATACTGAAAGAGTAGAAAGTTTATTATTACCAGGATAGATAATAAGCCTTTTTCAGGTCTCATAGATAGTAGATTATACTTTTTTTCTTTTGAATATAAATGACTGTACTGTTCTCATGATAGACAGATTTACTCCATGGCAGTATATAGGAAATTCTGACTAACAAAACATTGATTAGGAACACACCCCCCACCTTCCCCCCCACCCCCACCCCCCCAAACCTCAGCTTTTAGACTCAGGAAAGATAAAACTTAGATATTGTTTGTTTGTTTGTTTAGACTGGGCTGATTTTTATTTTTCTGTTTATTAGTTTATACTGGAACAAATTTTATTTTTTTTCCTGTGGACACCTAACTATAGAGTACTGCATCTTTTGGATTATGATTGCATAATTGTAATAAGTGGCAGCATACATATGACATAGGGAATGCAAATATTTAGAAAAATAGCAAACAAAATCAACTTTACATGATGCAGATGGGAGTTCTCTAAAATGCCTATGATGGACATTTTTCCCCCTTCTAACAGTGTAGAGAAAAGAAAAAAAGATGTAGTAGAGAATAATTAAAGTTTAATTATCAGATGGATTATATTTCAAGAAGCACAAATGTGTTTCCTGATTTTTGGTTAGAACTCATTTTTCTGTCACTTAATCCAAAATGAGTTTTCTCAACTTCTTCAGTGGAAACTAGATCAGATAAGGAATTTTAGGTTTATTAAACATTTTTAGAAGAAAACATTGTGGGTAAGGCATCAGGTGCCACCTCTGCTATTCAGTCCAGAAATTACAATTTCAAGATTCAGGCTTCAGAACCCTTTTAACCAACATACTAAGTGTAAATAGTATTGGAAACATGAAATCAAGTATTTCAAAGCTTGGAAATGCTGAAATAAAATTTGCAACCTTAAAATTTCCTCATTTTTTTACCTGCTTTTTGTGTCTACACAGTGATGCTGTCCTTATGTACATCATTACTTATAATTTCCCCTGATGACACCTGATGTGATCAGCATTTAATTGTATGACTAAATTATAAAAAGACACATTTTAGAATTATAATTGAGAGATCTGAGGTTGTACCAGGAACTCAGAATTTAGAGCTCCTCCCAACTTTCATTTTATATGAACAGACGGATTTCTTTATCTCTAAACCTAATTCTGAAAGCATATTACATATTAATAACTGCTTTACTCTTCATAAAACTTCCCTCAAATTCAAATATCAGTATGAACAGAACTGTTTAAAGGTTAAAAATTATAGATTTGTAACCTGTCAATCTGGTTTTGCAGAATTTTCTTTGACGGATTGGGTTATTTTTACAATATTTCCAATTAATATTTATACATATAGATGCAGTATTTAAATATTTGTAGTATATTCCTGTTATAGGAATATTTTTTGTTTTCCATACAGACAGAAAGCTACATAGATGGGTGTACCCAAGATAAAAAGCACAGATTTTTTTGGTATAATACAATATGTTAAAAATTAAGTCCTTGAAGTAGAAAAATAAAAGCACATCTCAGCCCTCACACACCTCAGAAAACCAGCTGTCATTTTCAAATGGACATTTTTAATTTAAACAAAAAGAAGGGGAAAAAAAAAAAAGTTGGGGTGGGAAAAGGAAGAAAAAGAAACTGTACTTACAAAAATCTAATTCAATTCCTTACTAGTTTTCTCCTATGGAAATAGTTTGACAAAAAATGATCTGTGACTGGGAGCCTTAGGGAACAAGTTCCCCCATGTTATTGTAAAAAATATTTATGAATTGTTCTCTTGAAAAAAATGTGCTTATTTGTTTTGGCTTTATTACTGACAAAAGTTACATGACAAAACAAAAGCAAAAATGCATTTTGATCTGAGCACACCTTGGCAAAGACCTTCTTTTCATTGTTGAAATTTTTGACAGCTCATGGAAAAGAGAGAGAGATCTCTTAACTATGAATATTTGTAGTATAACAATAAAAAAGTACACCTAATAAAGCTCAGGTTGTCGACTCTGTTAACTAAAACAGTAGTGTGATGTTTCTATACTGGTCATGTGATAAAAACAGTCATCCTGAGATGATTATGTGTTCATCAGAGCATATAACCAATAACAGAAAACATTTATTTTACTATTTTTTTATTTACTTTTATGACAGTAGCATGGAATTCTCCAAATGGGATTGTGAGTCAAAAATAGGAACAGCTTTGCCATGGGATTCTATTGTAGCACAGTTAAGTAGTATATTTATTCTATTTTGTATATTTTGATAATTTTATTTCTCATCTTTTTCAGTATTCTTGGTTTTTTTTTTTCTTTTTGTAATCCATTTTCCCTAAGAACAGTTTTCAGAGAAAATTGGAGTCTGCCAAACTTTAGATGTAAAGTTCACTGAATTATTATTATTTGGGAATACTCTTTAACAATAAAAGGCAGTTCTTTGAAGCTGACATAAATTCTTGAGCTTTACCCAGGTAACTTAAACATTGTCTGACCCTTAATGTACAATATATTCATTTTCCTTCCTCACTCTCTCTAAGATTTCAAAATACTTCATACTTACATTGAGATTATACCTGAAAGGTCTACTTGAAAAGGTACATCACTATGAAACCCTGTCCTACGGTGTCAGTAGGGACATATGCACATGGGAAAAGGTTTAAAGAGAAGTTCATTCTCCAGGTTATTCTTAATTGGTTCAACAAAATACAATTTCTAGACTATTACAGTAGCATAGGCTATTAGGAGGCTTTTTGTGATTAAATTGGTGTGATATATAGTAATCTTTAACAGAGTGGAATTTTTAGAACAAAGAGATAAGGAGTAATAACAATAAATTAGAGGAATTTCATTGAATGATCACAGTTACATTGTACAGCATAAACCTGTCCCATCTTATTTAGTTTATGTGGAAGACTAAAGAGGCTAAAGTCACTTGGAAAGATATTTTTAGTTGCACTTAAAAATAACCTACTATTCAAAAATTAAGATTTGAACATTTACTACAGAAATAGAGGCAGTCCTGTTGAACTTTGAAGAATGCAGTACCTTGGAATCCATAGAGCAAGTAGCCAGACCAGGAAGATCAACTGTAAAAAAATCCATACAGAGTTTACTGTGAAGCAAAGGTGGAAAGTCATTCACCATTGATTGACCTTCAGCGTGTTCCTTAGAGTCAGCCACTGGAATAACTCACTTGATCAACTGCTACAATTCATATGGTAATTAAAATAGCCTCTCTGCTCCCTTTCTGAGAAGACATGATGTCTGAGAAGATATTCTGACAAGTATTAGGATGTCTGAAACAAGATATTTTCATTAGCAAGATCTTGTGCTATCGAGAAGCAAGATCTGGCGTGATCCAAGTAAAATTTGTGCACAGTTTAGGTCCCGGTGATTTGAATAACCTAATAAAACATATAAAAATTTGTTGATTCAGATGACCTCCCCTGACTGCAAACACCCAGATATCCCTGATAAGAGGCAGAACTATAATAGATGTATTCTTTCTTTGTGACTTTAAACCCCCTACAGAGATTGAGGGTTTATTTCCTGATTTCTTAAGAGAATTACTTGCTTCATAACTTTTTGAACTATCTGGGTAAAGTTCAAGTCTCTAAGAATTACCTTTTATTTTGAGAAGGTATTCCAGAAAAGAATAATCCAGTCAACTGGGTATCTGACATTTTGACACACTCCAGTTCTTATGTGGCATTCTCCAGAATGTCTATTATCCTAACTAATAAGAAAGCAAAGGCAGTTTGGCTGTCAGTTAGTTGAGAGCAAGCTTCCAACATTTTGCAAGATGCTACAGACTTTGAAGCTTTTGAGTAAACTGCATGGAATTGGAAAGTAACTGTAAAATCAGGAAACCAATCTATCAATATTGAAAATTATTACATTTTATTTTATAAGACTAAAAATTATTTATTTTGAATATATCTTTTTTTGTTAACATATACACGGACCGTCCAACATTTTGGATTCAACCAGCATTTTGGATTAACAAAATAGAAAGATTCAAAATTGCTGAAACGTTTATTTTTTTATACAAGGTTTTTCTCTTTCTGTTTGCCCAAGTACTATCTTAATAATGTCTTCATTCCCTTTCACAGACTAATAGAAACCAATGATGCCTCATACCTCTCTGCAGGTCTCAGCTTAGCACTTTGCCTAGAGATTGTAAATAAACATTAACATTTATGTAACGTTTTTGTAAGTTGTATGTGTCATATCTAAAATATAATAGTATACAACCACTGCTTTTTCTTTCTGTTCTAAAATTACAAAACCATTGTAAAATCAAATGGATTTTTTTTAAATATTCTCTTTCAATGAACAACAGTTCTTATTTCGTTAGTAAGTTATCCACTACTCAGCTCAGACAGAACATAATGCTGTAATAATTTAAAACTACATTCTAGAGCTTATTTAGAATCATAGAATCATAGAATAGTTAGAGCTGGAAAGGATATTAAGATCATCTAGTTCCAACCCCCTGCCATGGACAGGGACACTGCACACTAAAACATGTCACTAAAGGCTCTGTCCAACATGGCCTTGAACACTGCCAGCAATGGAGCATTCACAACTTCCCTGGGAAACCCATTCCAGTCCTTCACCACCCTTATAGCAAAGAATTTCTTCCTCATATCCAATCTAAGCTTCCCCAGTTTAAGTTTCAACTCATTATCCTGTCACTACAGTCCCTCATGAAGAGTCCCTCCCCAGCATCCCTATAGTTCCCCTTCAGATACTGGAAGGCTGTTGTGAGGTCTCCACACAGCCTTCTCCAGGCTGAACAGCCCCAATTTTCCCCTCCTACCTTCATACAGGAGGTGCTCCAGTTCCCTCGTGGCCCTCCTCTGGACTTGTTCCAACAGTTCCATATTCTTTTTATGTTGAGGACAACAGAACTGCATACAATACTCCAAGTGAGATCTCACAAGAGCAGAATAGGGGGGCAGGATCACCTCTCTTGACCTGCTGCTCACGCTCCTTTTGCTGCTGCCCAGGATACGATTGGCTTTCTGGGCT
>JASSUY010037596.1:0-69120 GCA_032466535.1 Forpus xanthops | reverse complement strand
ACAGGAGAAGTTTAGATTGGATCTGAGGAAGAAATTCTTTACTGTGAGGGTGGTGAGGCACTGGAATGTGTTGCCCAAGGAAGCTGTGAATGCTCCATCACTGGTGGTGTTCAAGGCTGGGCTGGATATAGCCTTGGGTGGCATGGTTTAGTGGGAGATGTCCCTACCCATAGCAGGGGGATTGGAGCTATATGATCTTAAGGTCCTTTCCAACCCTAACGATTCTATGATTCTATGATTCCATGAGATGCTTGTAGCTAAAGGCTTGCTATAGTTTAGGATGCACAGTTCACCTGAGTAATATTTCCATAACTGTTTTTTCAGAACAACTGATATATGCCAACCTGTCTATTGCCTCTTATTCAGATAAAAATTTGGTAGCTACTGCAGACCAGCCTTTTGTCTGGCCTTTTTTTTGGCATTTAAATGTGTATAGAAAACTGATTCTGCCCTACTCCAGGAACCAAGAACGCAGTCCTTTATCTGCTGTGGTACAACACACTTCTTGTATCTCAGCAAGTAGCAACTGTGTTATTATTATTTTTAAGGTTAAGTATATTCAAGTTATATTTTATAAAGTGCTGAGAACCTGTAAAGTCACTTCAGTATAGAGGTGCATCATCATTCCAGTGATGCACAAGCCCCAAGGACCTGAAGCATTTGCGTGTGTAGCTTTCTGTCCATCAATGTTCCCACTGAAGTCCAAATTAAAAAAGCTTCTGAAGTCAAAAGGATTATCTAAGCTGGTAAAATGAAGCCTGTCAAAGCCAGGCACCCTGTGGAAACAGGTCCTGGAGCAAGGCACAGACATTCATCCTCATTCCCATTCATCATATTGCTTTCATTTCACGCAGTGTGGATGAAATGGTGTCTAGTGCTCCACTGACAAAGAGATCTCATGTCCTACATCACTCTTCCTGGTTTAGTGCATAAATCTGAGCACATACGTGTAATCTGCAGTGATTCTCTACCTTTTGTATAGAAATCAAGAGAACAAAAACATCCTGGCCACAAATACTGCTACAAGAAAAAATGAAACGGCAATTATCTTATGCCAAGGATGAATTAGACTGTTAACTTGCTCTCCCATGTTAAGTGCGGAAAACTATTACCAGTTTTGACTTTTCCCATCTGTTCTACTCCAAGCTTGCCGAAAGGCTGATATTCTGACAGCAATCTGAGACACAGTTTTGCCAACTGTTTCTTTTTCAAAGTCCATGTTCCATATGTTCTTATTATGCTTCTTTTTATTGCCTTGAAATTACACAACTAGGAAGAAAAAAGATCACTGCTTTGTACAATTATACTGAATATAAAAAAAAAAGTTTGTGGAAAAGAAAGATCATCAGAATACACTTCTCTCTTCTCCCATGAGTTACATAACTGTCTTGTCATATTGTCTGTTGAATTCCACATACAATATGCTTGATATATATCACATGCAGTCTCTAAAACAATGAATTATTTAGAACCAGGTATGCAGGAGAGACAGAGTACAGGTGGGATTTATTTACTTTCTTTCAAACAAGGGTTTAAATATGTATTGGCTCTGAAAAGCTAAGAGAAAGAAATCTATTGTTTACACAAGGAAGGATTCCCACCAGCATTTACAAATATTATCAACTACCAGGAATTTAAAAAGCAATAATCTTGTATTTTCACCTCATGGTAACCTTTCAAGCCTGTGTAATAGAAAGCACAATCATAAAATCTATGCAGACCTGGAATCATTAATATTGACACATAATACTGATTTTATATCCACTGAATTCTCATCGACTCAGGGCAAATCTCTATAGTCATCATTTATACAAGTATAAACCAGAAGCAACTGAATAAACCAGTACAGGAAACCACTGGAGTTTCATATCCATTTGCAACAGTCTGATTGATAAGAGATCCAAAAAAAGACAGCAGTCAAAAATGAAACCATTGGAGAGGGCTTTGATGTGACAGGATACTGATGATAGCAGGCACAAGCTTAGCTTTATCAATAAAGGAAACACTGTGCAAGTGGCACATTTTACTTGTTCACCTGATTGGATAACAACTGGACAAAGCTTTGCGACACACAGTTTCTTTAAATCTGAAATGGAAGCATCAGCCTTCAAAGCTGAGATGCACAGAACTACGGTGGTGGGCAGGGACTCTAAAGACTATCTAGTACTTCCTGCTCCAAGCAGAACTAACTACAGCCTGTACTTGGCCAGATAGGCCAAGATTTGGTCTAGCCAGACAACAAATACTTCCACAAATGGAGATTCCATAACTTATCTGATAAACTCATTCAGAATGACATCTAGTGAAAATTTTTTTCATATCTGAGATATATACGTGGCCATTGCCCCTGCTACATAACCTGCCCTACCAAGAACCTGGCACCATCATCTTCATATCTACCCTCAAAATAGTTTTAGAGCAGAACGATTATTTTCCAACTGTATTCAGCTTGAAAAATTTTGCTTCAATTTCAGATTTGGAAAATTTACAGGAATAAAAAAAAAACTCTTCAGCTGTACCAAGTCGATCTAACAGGCGTAGCTTGATTCATCAGAATGAATCTCATTTATCTATTTCTGTTATCTCAGGTATAACAATAATACTACAGATAAATTCCTTGAAGTACTAATTCACAGTTAAGATAATCAGTTTCCAGATTGTTATCTATTCTTTAGGTTGTAAGTTATAAACAAGCAGTCAAAATCTATCATCATTATAATTATTATATCAGTAATATTTTATTTGTCATAAAATTGTAATGTGTAATAAAGTAACATTTGTAGTTGCAAGCCTTACAATCTTTTATATAAGCAACTGAAAGCTCTCAGAGAAACTATCTAGTGTTTATCTCCATTCAAATCTTGCTGCACTCCGCTAAATCACTCTAGCTGCTTTCTGAGGCTTTGATACAAGTCAGGAATCACCAAAATGACCACCCTCAAAATGAGTTTTGAAGTTTACTTAAGCTGCTCTAAACCCCTTTTCTCATCTTGCCTCCCTTTCCTGTTGCTCTGTCTGGGCTGTGGTGATGCTGAGGTGAGCAAGCTCAGCTGATTTCTCCCAATGAAAACATATGCCAGGAATATCAGCTTCCAGTTAGATCAAGAAACTAATACAACTCACCACAAAGGAAAAGGAAAAAAAGAGGCATGTTCAAATTCCTTTTACAAGCAATACAGTCTTAAAAGTCATCTCTGACACGTTTCTCAACCCTATCGTGAAAATACTCTGCAAACAGTAAGCTTGAAATTGATGTCACCAGTAACTCTGTTTATGTTAATGGAAATCTCAACAGTTGAAAATAGCTTTCCTGAAGGGAAAGAAATAAGCCATGTCAATAGCCTTCATTTGTACTGTATGTTTTCTTCATTCTGTTGGATTTAGAATGACTGAGTGACTATTTCCTCATTTTCATTTACCCAGTTCTGACAGGTATTACCTCAACTGCACACAAAACTCAAAAATGGTAGACAGAGGAAATCAGAGGCTCAGGAAACAAGGGCTCCAAGATATGACATGCACATACGCATATAATCTGGAGTGTAGATGAGATGAAGGGCAGCATTTTGTTCTGAAGCCAGATCATCCATTTCTTTTATGATTGGCTATAATGCTGATTATGATCTGATTAGCAGCCAATTTCATGATGAGCACATTATTCAAATTTATAGTCATTTGTTTGTAATGTGGGCTATCAGAAAGCTTTGCTCTTAATTACACTGATGATTTAATTGTATAGTTTTACAATGTTGATTGGAATTGTCAGTTTGTGAATATGATTATTGCACGTTAAAGCTAAGTTTGTAGTAATGTTCTTCTGGTATGATATGAACATGAGTTGTGTTCTCCCGCTTGATTCTAGTGTATTTAATTACCTTTAATATATTCTTTATTAGAAGCAGATGGGCTGGTGAATACAAGCATTCTTGTACTGTGTCCCTGTGCCTACCACGGCAATCCAGAATATGACAATGATTTAGGATTGCATTATTGAGGTTCTGCACGTAGTTACTGATTTAAATCCAACACAATGCAGTCAGCTGCAATAGGGGGATTCTGGGTTTGCAGGAATGTTCTAAAAGCTGAACAGCAAACCAGCAATTATCTTATTGGTGTACCTGTTGGCATACGTTGAGCAGAATAAGTGTTAAACAGTAACTACAGTCAGACCCTCTGCTCCAATCTAACCTTGCAATATCAGTATTTGTCTGGAACAGTTTTTATCTGACCTTACTTTCAAAGAGTTTATTTAACCTGGGCATTTAAGTTCATTGCCTTCATATCTACACTATGCTGGAATGAAAGACCTCACATAGCTACTGTGACAACTAGGTGACAGTGCTGATACCAACCACTACAAAAAACTTGCCAATGCTATCCATTGCCAGCCCTACAGAGAAGGCTCCATTTTCCCTTCTTGAAACTTTGGTACATAAGGAAGCCAAACTAACTACTGAAGTGTAATTTATTAACAAATCTCAGTGAGCTGTTTCCCTCAAAAAGGAAAGATTAGCCGTCATGACTGACTGAAGTCTAGCTGTGTGGATTGAGGGCTGATTTTCTCCATCTCATATTTGTAGCTATGGTACTTTAATATCAACATGCAAGTCCTGTCCTTGCGAAACCAGCAAAAGTGGTCTCTGAGATGCCACAAGGAAGGTGCCCAGCAGTGCTGTCAAATCATCTCTACTGGAGATGCTGGTCCAAGGCTCAGTGTACAAAAGATATGACGTAATAAACTTAAAATATCATATAAATCTTGTTAGTGAGAGAGAACAGTTTCCAACTGGTCTTCTTACAAAAACCTTTACTAGGGAAAGTCATGGAGAGAACACTGGTAACACATACTGGTTTCTTGACAGCTATGATGGTACGAGGTACTTCCTTCTCTGAAAACAGTGCTTTTATCTCTGGGAGCAGTCTTTACCAGCTTTCATCAGTCCCAGATGGCAGGTATCCACATCTCTATGCTAGCACAAATATTTCAGCAGAATGTAATCTTTCCCAAACACATTAACTTGCTTTTTACAAATGACCGATCAGCTTAGTGTGTGCTTATACCGCTGGATGTAGAAAGCCGTGGGCCAGCCCTACCCACACTCCAAACTGACTGGATGCAGGCCACCTCATGTCCAAAAGCCATTTAGCTACATTAACGCAGGACTACGCCTGAGCTAATAACTGCTGAAAGTCCCAGTATTAGTACAATTATGTTTTTCACAGTAGCTTGTTTTTCTTTTAGTCTAAAATATAAGATCACACAGGCTGATGATTTCATTATTTAGTTCAGAAAGCAGGTAGAGTTTAATATGTATAGAGAGTTTGTCACAAACAGAAGCTTAAATAGACAATACAAATCTTCTCTAAAGTAGTAGTAATGGATTTAGCAGCTATGTGGCAAAATGAGAATTAAGGATTCCATTACACTAGTCTTCTGTCTTTAAGCTGACATACAATATAATTTTGCTGTTCACCAAAACAAACCTTAATCGACATACTTCTTCCCAGTGTTTTATTCCAAAGAATTAACATTTGTGTTTAATATCGTACTGTTGTTTCTTCCACAGTGAGAAGAGTTGCCTGCTTTCCACAGGTGCAGAAGACCAGCTAAGTACACAACAATGCCCCCCCCATCCTTTCTACCAATATACACAAAGATCACCAGCTATTACGTATAATTACATGGTTGCATGTATTAAACGTTGTTATACTCCACAAAAGCTTATTTTAACAGTTGGGAACCTGCTGCTCAAAAATCTTACAGGTATTTTAGTCACATTTTGAAAAGCAGCTTCTTTTTCTTGGAATAAAATATGTTTTTAGCACAAGTTACGTTACCTAATAAACAACATAAAAACATAAATAAGTGCAGAAAAAACATGTTTTTCTCTTCTTCTTTATTCTTTTTTTCTTTTTCTGTGTGTTACCATCTGTTTCATTGGTAACCTAGAAACTGGATTTATCAGCTGCTAGCAATCTGAAGGCTTGGTAGGAGCCCTGAGGGGAGGAAGGTCAAGACTCAGCATTTGTTTTAATACAGTATGTTATGGATGCACAAGGGCTAGTATTTTAAAGTTATACAGCTATATACAAAACCGAAAAGAATTCTGAGTTAAGACTACACTCAAAAGAAAATAAAATATTTTAAAATGTGTAAGCACCTAGACAAGACATCATGAAAACTAAATCTAAGAAAACAGACAAAAAAACTAAGACGTGTTCTATCTATTAATTATCCCAGAATTTCAACCAGCATTTATAACCAGTAAATGCAGTTAAAGATATACGCTATAGGCTGATGCCAACCTGATGAAGTTTAACCATACCAAGTGCAAGGTCCTACACCTGGTTCAGAGCAATCCCAGGCATAGATTCAGAGCAGCCCTGAGGAGAAGGACTTGGGGGTATTGGTTGATGAGAAACTTAACATGAGGTGGCAGTGTATGCTTGCAGTCCAGAAAGCCAGCCACGTCCTGGGCTGTATCAAAAGGTGGGGATCAGCAGGTCAAGGGAGGTGATCCTGCCCCTCTACTCTCGTGAGACCTCACTTGGAGTATTGTGTGGAGTTCTGGTGTCCTCAACATAAAAAGGACATGGAACTGTTGAAACAAGTGCAGGGGAGGGACACAAGGATGGTCAGGGGGCTGGAGCAACTCCTGTATGAAGATAGGATGAGAGAGTTGGGTCTGTTCAGCCTGGAGAAGAGAAGGCTGTGTGGAGACCTCAGTGCAGCCTTCCAATATCTGAAGGGCATCTATAGGAATGCTGGGGAGGGACTCTTCATGAGGGACTGTAGTGATAGCATAAGGGGTAACAAGTTCAAACTTAAACAGGAGAAGTTTAGATTGGATCTGAGGAAGAAATTCTTTACTGTGAGGGTGGTGAGGCACTGCAATGGGTTGCCCAGGGAAGTCATGAATGCTCCATTGCTGGCGGTGTTTTAAGGCCGGGGTTGGACATAGCCTTGGGTGGCATGGTTTAGTGGGAGGTGTCCCTGCCCCTGGCAGGGGGGTTGGAGCTATATGATCTTAAGGTCTTTTCCAACCCTAACTATTCTGTGATTCTATGATTCTATGTCCATGTGCTCTGCCTTTTCTCAGATTTTAGCGGCAATGAGGAAGTGCTCTTTCAGTAAGAAAAGTGATTCTCATTCAGTTGAAGGCTTTCCTTTGGTATAATCACTGCATCCCAGGCCATTTATCTCTGTTGAGGGAGAGAGCAGTAAGACTAACATCAAACTGCAGTACAGCACAACCTCTACAACCATTTTCTAATCATATTGTGTTTTATTATACTACACAGTATTTTGGTACATTAGGGTAAGATAGCCCAACTAGAAATTCCTGAATGCATTCTCAAAAATCCAGCTTACTACAGTAAGTACTAACAAGAGAATCACAATAAGTACTACCAAGAGGCTTCAGAACAAGATGAGTGAAACTATGGAAAAGGCAAGCAGTGAAAATATGAACATAATTTATATTCAATGTAATGAGATATCTTTACATGCTCTTACACTCTAAGATTTCATTTTAAACTAAGTATTTCCAAATATAACAATGGCATTTACAACTAAAAATAATCTCTCTTGAATGTATATATTAGCTATGGATTGAAAACACATTTTTTCCTTTTCTTTTTTCCATTCTTAATCTCCTTAGCCTTGGAACAGATTGTACAGAGCTCGGATAAGATTATGTTACAATGCAACTGTAAACTGACACCTTAAAAAATGGGAGTACTGCCAAATTATTCACAATTAATATTACCAAGAGTTCACCAAATGTTTTTCTTTAAATTTAAAAAAGCATCAAATTACATGCCAGTTTTATTATCTATAAATATTTATGCAAGATTAACTGTTCAGTTTTACATTTTTGTAAGCAAAAATTGCAAAGGACCAGCTGCTGAAAATGTACAGTCACTCAGAATATGGAGTAAAGTGGGTTACAGAAGAGTTTGTAGGCCTAAAAACTGTACTGAGTTGCCTAAACTGAGAGTAATCACCTATATTAAAGTGAATATTAAGGCAAGTTAGAAGTAGAAACAAACCCTGACAACTAAACTATATTTAATTCCTTAGTATATATTTATGTTTGTATAGATAACCAGAAACACAGGAAGAAATACTGAATATACACATATAAGTTATTTCAATTATAGTTGGTAATTGGCATTAGCTATCTATTTAAACTTTATTTAAACTTGGGATAAAGAAGTTAAAATGTCAAAATTCTGCTCCCAAGTATGTTACTGATTTGCTGCTAAAGGTAAATCTTTTGGTTAGCATTATAAAAAACTAATATCAAATGTAATTTTAAATTCTTCTGGTTTGGCTTTCAATAATTTTCATGAATTCTCAGTATGAGTGCTCAAGTAAAGTGAATTTTCACTAGATGTATTCAAGATCATGTAAGAAAATTTATTGTTCTTTTCCTAAAAATATATTCAGCATAAACAGGATTATAAGATTTACATCTATCTAACCAGAAATCTAGGAAAATAACTTGTGACAGCCATGCCGGTCTTGCAACGAAAAAATAGAGCTCAAACTTCAAGCAGTAAACTAAACTTATGCAAACTGTAAGAGTGAATTATTAAAGAAACAGTGATAAAAATAGAAAAAGAACACATTTACAAATACTGACTGATCACCCATGTTTCAAAATGGGAAAGCAAAATCCTATGTGCAATTACATATATGCTCAACTCAGAAAAATATCTGCAGGAATGTTTTAAAGCTACAAAAATTTCTATTCAGATAAGTTCTCCTCCTAAAAATAAGGACATTCATAAATAACTAAACACAACCCTACATGTGGGTTCAGTTGTATCTTCAAGTATTTTGCAGATTCCAAAATTTAGTAATCTGTAATTCATCTCATGTCTTAATTTTTTAAATTCAAAAAAATACTCAGATCCATTTCAAACAGAGCTGTGAAGTATCTTTCATTTGCATTTGAGCCTCTCCTGCC
This sequence comes from Forpus xanthops, assembly GCA_032466535.1. Taxonomy (NCBI): domain Eukaryota; kingdom Metazoa; phylum Chordata; class Aves; order Psittaciformes; family Psittacidae; genus Forpus; species Forpus xanthops. Next base: position 60,145 of record JASSUY010037596.1, on the reverse strand, counting down.
AGCAAAGACAGTACTGTCCAAGGGAAACATATCTCAGTCATTATCAGGAGCTTATGTTACAGCTAACTCATTGAATAAACTGGTATATAATACATTTTGGTTTCCTAATCTAATGACTGAAATACTGAAAATGAACGTTAATTTATACAGAAAACAGCAACAAATCTGGGAAAACTTTCCTAAATATATTTATTTATATCAGCTTAACTTCAGCTAGCTAAAATAAAAGACATTTAATTAGTTTTTCAGATAGCATAACACACTAAAACTTTTAATCAAAAATGTACATGCAAATATTTATAAATGTCTAGATGAAAACCTAGGCCTTCTACATTTTCTCTAACTTTGGTGTTTTTCCACTTTACTCTTTCATTCTTTCATTCTTTTTTTCTTTCACTGTTAGATTGAGAGAATAATTCAATGCAAATAATTGACATGAGCTATTCATACATTTGCTGCATACTGGTATCCATCAGCAGATTGTTTTTGTCATTATAAACTAGTCATGTTTTTGCAAGTTGCTGGGTTCTTGTTTGTCAGAGGGTTTTTTCTGCCCAAGTATATCATGACAGTGTAAGTACTGGACATTCAGCATTTAAAAATTCAAACTGTGTTGTTTATTTGCTATGGCACAAATAAAAAAGAGAAAGAAAAGGGCTGTTGTTTCTATTCTTGGATCTTAAAAGTATAATCATAGAGTGGCTTGAGGAAGCCAAACATTTTGGAAAAGGAAGCATTTAGAGAGAGACTGCAAAAAAATGGGATACAGGGAATATAACAAAAAAATGTAACAATTATATTTCCAAGCTACATTGACATACCCCAGGTAGCTCTAATTATCACACTAAATATGAGTGGAACAAACTGCAGAATGTCATCTATCTACTTCAGGATTTTTAGTCTTTGGGTTGCAAATGTTTGATGACCTATGGATTGCTTTTAAAACGGATTGTGAAAAGCAAAACGGCAAAAGCAATTCAGCTGTTACTATGCTTAGAATTGCTATGCAGAGATGTGAAAAAGTCAAGAAGCACATACAAACCCTCTACACGCAACTCCATGATTCCTTCTAGACAAACTTCTCCAGAAAAATAGATATAAATATAAATAGCTATTAAAAAACACATGAGAAATACCTATGAAAAAGAAAAATAATTTTTAACAGAAAATCAAAAGCATCTCATAGTTCAATTTAAAACCATTATTTGTTGCTACCCAAGGTGGATGATCCAAAACCAGAAATCCCTAGGTCGAGCCGCAAGACCTCGCCTTCCCACGGAGCTGTTCCATGAATGCCAGTTTCATCTAGCAGCTGTAGGGTCAGGGGAAAACGTGTGGTTTTGGAAACACAGTATGTCAGTGTTTCCAAAACATTTTCCAGGAATTTGATTTTTTTTTTTTTCTGAAGAAATTTTTCTTAAAAAAATGGATTTGTTCCAATTTGAAAGAAAGCCAAATTAAAAAGGAAAAAAATATATAGAAATCTGTGAACTGTAAAGCCTGCTATTGAGCTAGCCCTATTGCCATAGCAAATGTTTTTTTCCATGATCCTCTGGTGCCACCATGGTCTGATTCCTGTTCTTCCTTTCCTTGAGTCTTGTTTCATTCAAGCAGGACTTTTTCCCCCTTCTTGCTACTCCTGAATTTTCACGTTAGGCAGCTTTCTATTCTCTTAACTACTTGTTCCTTGGTGTCCTGTATTTTGTAAATGATCTTTGGCGTCCTGTGTTTTGTAAACTAACCTCAACCTCACTGGGAGGAAAAGCATAAGCCTGTAAGCGTTGCATTATTTTTATCTGTGTCTTCTTTAACCTGTATGGAGAAAAGCAGCTCCCATTCCTCTTTGTTGAAGTGTCACATAGGTCTTTAGTTGCTCATCATACAGTTTATTATCATTATACCAGGACTTTAGCTTTTAACCAGGGCTTTTTTTGGAATCCATGTGCTCCAAGAGGAAAGATTAAGTCCCAGTGACAATAGCAAGAAGTGGCGGATATTTTGGGTGTGACAATATATCTGACTTCAGAATCATTAATAAACCTTCCCGGACTTCGTAAATCCTGCAATAAAATCATGACAATTGCTAATACTGTTATTTTCCCATCTACTGAAAGTCACTTTTCCTGAAACAATTATACTGATAATTAAGTACAAGCTTTCATCCTGAAATAACCAGTGCAATGCTACAGGCTGAGGTAGGTGCACATAGTGCAACTATGACAAACTTAAGTAAGATAGGGTAAAGAGATGTTTCTGTCTAAATACAGAGCTAAGAAAACAGACTGTAGAATTATTGCACTTCATTGTCATCTAAATTCACATAAGGTAGGAATTTTTTTCTATTTCAAATATATTACAGGAGTGGGTTATAGTCACACATAAGTTCCTTCTGTTGCTTTCAAAACTCATGTCCACTTTTGCTATCTATCTCAAGCAAAAAAGCTGTAGAACACAGAGGGGAGAGAATCTGAAAATAATCTCAGGAGCAGACAACAATAAGCACTGTTTTGCATGATACATATCCTTAGAATGATGAATTTTAGCTTGTGGACAGGAAAGGACACTCTCCTGTGAAATTACCAGTACAAAATGACAGCACACATTATTCAAGGCAGTATTTTATGTGTTTTGCTATACTTCATAGTGCAGTCAACTAAAAACCATCAGTCAATTTTTTGCTAAAAACAACTTTGCCCAAAATACTAAAAATCTGCAACAAATGTTATATTTCTGCCCATGTAAGTGCCTTGTTCTGCTGGCTGCAATTCTTGTAGTCAGATGGCTCTCTTTCAACTCCATTCATATGCTCCAGCAGGTCATACTTTATGAAGCCTCTAACAACTAATTAAAGTTTTATTTCAGACCTCTAATAGCTCAATCAATAATTTAGGAAGAAAAGAAAACATTTTCTGGGAAAGCATTAGCATAAGATTCACTGAAGCTGTATCACTCCTTCTGGCCATATTTAATTTCAGCAAGATGAACGAAGAGAAAACACAGTATAGCTCGATGCCATGCAACTTGTGTTGCAGTGCCAGTTTTGTATCTTAGAGCTCTTCTAAATAGCTTTTCTGCTAAAGCAATAATCAATTAGTACTGAAGCACATCTGTAGCACAACAAGATGTTCTCCTTGGAACTGGATCAAAATTACATTTTGCAAATGTTATCTCATTCATATACCACTTTCATTTGAATACTATGAATAAGAAACTTCCAGAGTTCAATTCCAAATTCCATTAGATCAGTGATATGGAAGTAGAAAAATTTTTAAATAGTAGTCTCCAGAGAGAATCTTGGACTTCCAAACTTGCTTACTTAAACTCATACATCATTAATATCTCTGGGTTAAAGAAACCTTTGTACTGATGTCTGATTGCCAGGAAATTATTTGGGCTTTTTTTTTATGAAGGCAAAATCTATTGAAGCATTCAGAAATGCATCTGATTGTGCACAATAGAAAAAAAATCAGTTAAATTAACTGTAAAACAAACACAGAAAGCAAAATGGATAAGCGAAGGGCCCAGGTACAGCTATTAGCTGGGAAAAGGATCACACAAAAGCTGTCTGAAAAGGCTGGCCTCTAATTGTACTACTATAATGTAAAAGTCTAAAATTGATAACCATAACAGAAATCTGTAAGCCTCCTGGCAAAAATACTAAATCAGGATAATGATTCAGTATGAAAGAAACTGATGAGATTATAGACTGGTGAATATTTGCTTGGAAAAAAGGGCAAAGTGTAATCATATATTCACTTAAGGTCTCTGCCTAGCTCCAGTTTCAGATTCAGGTACTGCATCTATGCATGGACACACATGTTGGACTCCAAAATGTTTCACTCTGGTTTGCATTGCATTATCTCAGTCACAGGGAAAGGCATCATCTTTCACCAAAGCAGTGGTAGAGATCCCTTAAACTCAATGCATTCATCTACAGTTGAGTGAGAAAATTTCTGGTCTTCTCTCCCATGGTGCCAGTAATAATAAAGAGGAAATTACCTTGGTAAGGAAATGAATGACCATACATAAAGAAGTCTAGAGAGTGAGCCAGGAGTCCCTCACTGTCTGAGGTGCACAGTAATTTCAGACCTGGTTGTGCCATGTGATTTGGAAAGAGCTTTAGGAGTTAAGACAGTGAGCTCATTTGCTTGTGGTGCATTGAACAGGCTGATCTCGCAGAATATATAACTGGCAAAGGAGAGAATCTCAAGGAAAATCTTCTGCTATAAAACTAAATTTGCTGATCTTAGAGGCCTCATATCCAAGGATTCTAGCTGGTCATGGAAGTTATCTACTGTATGTTTTGGTACATGGAAGGAATAAGTTCATAATGTACTTTTGAGTTGCACGAACAGCTGAAGGCTTTTTATGTTTGGTTTTTTTTTTAAATACAAAATCCAAAATGTCTTTCTTCTCCGGTTTTGCTTCCAAGTTTCTTGTTTCCTGGATTTATTTTTCCTTTAGGCAAAAGAAACAGACTATTTGCCCTGATGATTCCTCAGATCACCATGTAATTCAGAATGCACAACGTCTTAATGAGGATTATACAGGAGATATTAAATTCAAAGTTCTTAAACTAATTTCTCTGATACTTTTTCCTTTTTTCAAACAAACTGAAGAGTTTGATATCATTTATGATTATTTGGCATCGCTACTGGAAAGAAATGGAATATTGGCAAATCCTACATACAGACTTTTCCAGCAAAATGACACTTGAAATTCTGATTTACTCAAGAGAATGGTAAATTCTTAAAGCAGCTTCTATGTGAATAGAAGATCCTCAGAGTTTAGCATCATTCATATGCCACCATCATTTTGAATTTTAATACAACACAATAAAGAAGTTGAAGCAAATTAAGACAAGTATACACAGGAGAGCTTGCATATATGTATTAAGAAATTCACAAGCAATAAAATGTATAAACATTCTGTAGGTTGAGTACTGAGCTCAAGTATACTGAGGTTCGTTTTTAACAATAGCACTGGAAGGAACAGCATTCAAATTCCATTTTAAAAGCTGGAATTTGTTAATTCAAACTCGGCCAGATTTTCAGCCAAGAATTTTATCAAAATGTGCTTCTTTCAAAACTCCAGAAAAGGAACAGAAAGCTTTTGAATATTTCTACCCATTGAAAAAGCAATTTCTGTTCTGCTCCTGAAACATAGTCTGACTTTACACTTCTCCAAGTGTCGTTGATATGAAGATGATCAGAAAGACACCAGAAGAGAGGTGTTCAACCTGTTTTACCATAGATGCCTGACTGAGAGAGTGCAGAAATAAAGTACACGGCTCTCAAGTTGCATCCTGTAACTTGACAGATCTGCTTTTATCTTCTTTCATTACATAAGAAACAAAACAAAAAAAAAAGATGTTTCAGGTTTTAAGCAGTCTGCATCATATTTCCTAGCAATCACTGACAGGAACTAAGTCATGAATACTTAGGATTTTCTGCTTCAGCAGTAATTACAGCTGCATCTCCACTGACACATTCCAAGTAGGGAGCAATATTTTACATATATTTTTGGCCTTTTGACCAAAATTGACCTCAGCAATTTGGTGAATACTTAAACCTTGCTTAAAAATGTCTTAGGGATCTTAATTTGATTGTTGGTATAAATAACCCAAGTATTTCTTTGGCATAAGTAGTGTAAACTAATCCATTTACCCTTAAACTATACAAACTATATTGTTTCACGTACCCAAAATAAAAAATACTGAGAGCAAGACTGGCAGGAATTAATATAAAATGCAACTTTCTCGTTTACAGTCTTCACACTTTTCTTTTCCCATAACCCATGTATCTCAGAGCACTGTTTCTCTTCTACCTAATTACAAATAGTAATGTTTAATGCTGTTTGGCTCTTGACTTCCAGATAAGACCTCATTTTGGCAGAAGATAGAAGTCATTAACCACTACTCGCACCCAACAACTGTCAGCCATGGAAATCTTTCCAGCTTTACCATGATGGCCCAGGCTTTGGACAAAAGTTTCTTCTGGTTCGGCTTTCAGTTAAAAAAATTCATGCTATCTATCTGCCTAATGCAGCTGAACACATAAAATGGCTTCTCAAAGTTCTCTGACAGAAGCCACTATGAAATCCTTTTGCTCCGGAGTATGAACTTGCACAGCAAACAGGACTTGAACTTTTAGGTCTTATCTATGCCAGAAGATTAATGTTGTGTATGTGCTGAAAACTCAGTATGCACTCCTGATAATTCCAGGTGTGAACACTTCTATTCTGGATACAGTCCCTTTATTCTAGTTAGTTTAAATGACTGTAAGATATTTGATTAAGTCCATTTTTACATTCCCACAAAATACAGTTATAAAATTTCACTTGTGGCAATCCCATGAGGTAACTAACTGCAGAAAGAGGTATAAATTGGAGATATTTTTTCAATTACTGCAGTCAAGTTCCAAGGACATAATGCACAATAGATGCTATACGCAGTCTTCTCTCAAGAAAACACTTTAATTATAGGTTTCTGGCAGAGTTCCAATGGAAAGCCAGCTATCATTACTGGCTGAAGGCTTTCATCTAGTTAAATTCACAAAAAGCAGTGCAAAGTGGACAAAGCAAAGTAATTACCATTATCAGGAGGAAATACAACAATACTAGAGTTGGTCTTTGCTCTCCACAAGAGATGTGCTCTTTTGTTAAGATAACAGTCTTGACCCCTGTGTATTCACACAGCTAGGCTAAAGCATGTGTGAATATTTAGTAACCTTTTCTTTCCTGACAAACAGTGCTTAGCAGGGCAAACATCCTATGCTTGATGTCTCTCATTAACTGCAAATTTGAAGGAAGAGCGCCTGATCTTTAGCACATACGCAATTCCTCTATGAGCATTACCCATATACACTTAAGTATATCATCTGCATGATATTGATAAAGGACCTTCATCTGCTGTTTCATAACAAAGCAGCTATTTAAGCTGTTATCATTATAAAATAAATTGGGCGAACACTGTAACCAAGTCTCCACTACTACTGTGAAATAATAGTAACATGCATGAACAATTTCACACAAACAAGCTTATTAGAACAAATATTAGGGAAAAAATACATGGGAAATTTTAATTTCATGCAGGGGAAATATTTCTCTTCCTTAGCCAAAGAACACACTATATTTAATCCTGTCTCCTGCCATGCTAACTGGTGAGAAAAAAGCTAATTACCTGAAAACTTTGCTGCCATTTAATAAGTGTGCCTCCAGAGCTAGGGGGAGATGCTTTTGCTGCCCATGGAAGGACAGCATCCTCCACACAATCATTTTATCACCTTTATTTACTTCTCTCAGTTGCCTTTAACAGCATGTCTCAGAACATCATCCTACAGCTGATGACTACTGCACTCCCAGCATGGTCTGACTTGAAATGCCCAGCCTGAGAACGATACGCACTGGTGGCACACGGACAGCCTCTCTCCTTGAAATGATGCAATCTTGACAAGGTGCAAAATACAACAACACTGGTCTACAAACAGAGGTGAAGACCCTTCTCCAAGCACTGGATTCAGGCTTACTTGCAGTTCTCTTTTTTTTGGCCCTTGCAAAGACCATGGAATCGCACTGCTATGTTTTGCTTTCTGAAACGGTGCATTACACTGAAAGTCAGGACAGAAGAAAAGTTTTAGCTAGTAAGAAAAAAGCTGCATCTTATCCTTAATACCTTCAAATTATGTATTTCATTCAACAGATAATCTGGGAGAGGTTTTTTTCTTACTTTGGCACAGAACAAAATGAAAATGCTCCCCACACCTCTCAAATCTAGTTTTTCACATTACTGACCTCAGCCACCATTAATTACAATTGCAAATTTTCCAGTATTGTTTCGTAAGCTGATAAGGAAGCACATTTCCCATCCTTCAGGGAAGAGGCGAAGCAATTCAGTAGAAGGAACACAGCACTGGCCAGCCATTCCTGACAAGAGACTGAACATTTTCAGCTTCTTTTGGAAAACAAAACCTATCAGCTTTATTTCATGAAAATATGATGATTTTTTTTGCCTGATTTGTGGATTGCTTTATGGTTATATTATTTCCTTTGCTGCTTATGTAAATTCAGCGGTTTTTCTAAATGATTTCCTGATTATTACATAGGAGATTGATAATTATTTGAAACATCGTATTCCTTTCCTCTTTTTATAAGAATTTTGGGATGCTTTAGTAGAATACAAATATAGACATTTCTTCATTCTCTTTTAGAATGACAGACTTTGGTGAATTCTTAGCATCACCAGGCACCTGTCTTGATTATTTTTCAAGGAGAGGTGAATCACTCTTTTCTGCAAGCTCATGAATTATGTATTGTATTGGATACTATGCTCAGTCATGTGATTATTAATAACACTCACACAGTTCTTAATCATTCAAGGTTGTCTTTTTTCCTAGGCAGATGAATAATTTCTTCTATTCCATCTGAAGGTTTTGATTTTCTTTGCAGTAGTTTGAATTTTTCAATACTCCCTTGGGCCTGAAGACAAAAGTAGCCATTAAGCCAATGGTTTAGCCCTTCCTGCTACTATTGAGGTCCCTTGGGTTACTGAGGTGTCCCTTTGCCAACTGTCATTGATAACAGTTGGCAGAGAAGTGGTGAGGCGTCCCCAGTAAGTACACTGCAGTTTGCAGGATTGGGCCCAAATAACCAGAGCTCTGGGTGCGTGCATTACCTGTTGTTGATTAAGATAACAGAGATGCTCCTCCTGGGTAACATAATCATTTGCAGCAGTAAGTGCTGTATAAAGAGAAAGCAAAGCTAATCACTAGTCTTGAAGCCCATCCTTTTTTCCAGCCATCAGCTGAGATGGCGCTGGGAAGCAGAAATTCCCGTTGCTGTTTGCATGCATTCAGCAGTAAGACAAAGCCTCCTTTTCTCCAAGGCCATTGGGACACCTGGGGCAGCCTCCCTGTTCTCTCCCAGTAGCAGCCACAGGAGCAGCAATACATTACTTCTGATACTCTTCACTCTCACCTTGCCCACACACCATCCAGGCATTTTTTCCCTCCAGCTTTATGCCAAATTACAACCATGATCTTCAGTTATCTCCATGTGTTACTAAAATCTTTGTACTTCTACTGATTCAGCAGGCTTTGGGGCATATTACAAAGGTAAATATAACACATATATTCATATATAGATTATAGAATATAGTAAGATTCCAAGTAAGAATATAATCTCTTTTAAAGAAATTGCATCTAATGCAGTAATATTTAAATGAATATGATGAGCGTATGCCTTTATCCCTGCAGATATAAATTATATTTATATTAAGGAATATAAAGGATAATTTCAGGGAATTTCAGAGAAACCCCATGCAACTAGGCAAATAAAACTCAGTATGGCAACGGAATTCATTGCTGATTACTGGAGCTGAGTTGAATGAGACAGCTGTGGGATTTTTCCCCATATTTAAAGATTCTGAAAGTTTGTTATTTTTTCAAAGACAGACCATAGTCCAAAAAACATTTTCTAGATAAGTTATATTTTTCACATTTACTGAAAAAAAAAAAAAACATAAAGACAATCTGCTTATTTCATATCAGAATTTTACATCCCCACATCACGCACAACCTCGTGATTTGAATGTAGGTGTCTCGCATTAATAATTCACTAATCTTCCTGCATGGCAGTGAGTCTCAGACTCCCTTTCTTGTTTGACTTCAGCAAAATGACGTATTGTGACAAACTGAGAATGTATCACCTAGCTCTATGAATCAGTGAAATGCATGGCAACCTTAGAAGAAACTTTTGATTTATTTATAAATTTTGCTGAGTTTTAAGTGAACTACAGACAACCACAGAAAATAAAAGTTAGGAAGGGGCCCTACAGACCATGCATAGTGGAAGAGGAGTGAACTCAAACACCTGATCCCACAAGAGGGAAGATGATGTCCTTCTGCAAAGTTCCAAAGGCATTGCTATACACCCTTAACTCACAGCCCTCTTGTACCAAAAATAAACCTTAATAAACTAACTGACCAAACAGGAGCATATAGCTGAATCATTGCTGCATTATGAATTTGGTCATCGTAACAGTAGCAAGATCTATGGGTACTGGAACACATATAAACTTCATACTGATACTGACATACTTTCCCAAACTCTTGAACCCAAAATCTGTGCCAGGAACCACAGGGCATTTCTAAGAATATCACAGGAATGAGTAACATTTGGAGGATAAATCTGCCTTCCTAAAACCAAAACTACTAAGTACTGCAGATGCAATTACACTCCAGCAGGAATGACCAGTACAAGATACCAGTGAAACAGTGGCATACAGTGACCACAGTGTGTCCTGGCCTCTTTGGGTCACCTCTGTGTCTGACTACTGCTCTGCAGAAAGCAAAATCTCTGCAAAAAATTAAAGAATTCTGGTGCTATTCAGGCTCTATTTGACACAGCACGGGTGGCCTGTATTTTAGCATTCCAGTCCAGCTGGACTGCAGGAATGAAATATTGACTTAGCCAGCAAATAGGCCATTACAGAAGTGCCCCAGGCACTTGCCTGAGCAGAACGGGTTTTGATAGCTACAGCTCTGCCTCTTATTTTGTTTCTGCCCATTGCTTGGTCATGGGCCTTTATAGCTAAGTCTCTGCCCATGTTATCAGTTTATGAAATGGGCCAGTTAGGAAATTCATTACAGGCACTGCTATTAAGCAATTTACTTCTGCTGAGTTTTTGCATTTGTATCTTCCCATTTACTCTATGAAGTGCACTCTACAGAACTGCATGTAATTGTCATATGGCAAAAATACAGCATCCAGTTTATTGAAAGAAGATATCATCTAACAGTGATAAATATAAATATTTTCTTGGGGAAGAAACCCGTCTGTCCATGGTATAGTGCAAGCGTGGTAGTCAAAGCAGCTCTGCACTCAAAAGAATTACTCTGAATAAGTCTAATGGTAAAAAAGGGCAGGTCACCCCTGAATTGAGCAAAAAAGTTCACTTGGAAGATGATTGGTTTGCCAAGCTTCCATCTTGCCAGCCTCCATTCAAACATTTCAATTGCACTGACTGAGATGTCTGACTAAGTTATGATGCAATAAATATGTTTTGCTCCTATAAGAACACAGAATTGTCATTAACTGATATAATGCAGTCCTGATTATTCAAATATCTTCAAGGAGTTTTGTAGAACTCTGCTTTAAAGAGAAGTGTTGTAATTTTAGAGATATTTTCCTCTTAATGGAGGCAAACCACTTGTTAGCGTCATGTACTGCATCATCTGCAAATAGCATATTGCTGAACTGAAAGGCTTTAATGTGTTAGACCAGTGGCCAAAGAACCAGTCTCCATGGCAACTCTGTATTAAGTTTCCCTGCTACAACAATTGTGAAGACTATTCAATCACAACTCATTTGAGCTGAATTCTTCTGTGTTTCTAAATGACTCTCATAAATATTTTCACTTCCGACATTTTGTCTGGTTTAGGAGAAAAAGCATAGGAAAATGAAAGGCCAAATGAAAGACTGGCTTTGGAAAGGTCAATACAAGTTCACTGCACATCCCTGCTCTAAATAAAAAATAGAGAGTGTAAGTTTTAAGTACATTAAAATGTTAGATACAGCACATATGCACAGAGTCCCATCAGAGTCCATTGACTACTGCTATGAAGATTTTATCAGATCAGTTATTCATCTCTGAACTTTCATCACTTATCTGGGGACTAAGCTCTTCTTAAAGAGCAAAAATACTTTGTTCTCTTATCACTGGGAGTCCATACCTAGCTGTGGATAGCCACTTTCTTATCATATGAGCAGAGCCACCTCTCAGGTTGCCCAGTGCCTAGCAGGGGTCAGCAGGTGGACCTCTAAAGGGAATATCTTCAAAGTGGAAAACAAACAACTCCAACTACTTTCTGTACAATGTCCCTTTCTATTACCAGCTTCTAAAAGCTTTTTAAGTCCATGTGCCACTGGATATCCAAACATACCACACTTTCCCGCTTGTGGGCTGACTAGAGCATTTTGCTGGGCAGTTTTAGAAGCAGCTTGACTGGGGTGAATACCCACAGTTGATTCCTGTGCTGGATTACTGCAACATGTAAGCAGGGGAAGAAACTGCACATTCCTGAGAAACCTCCATCTGATGCAAGTGCAACTGCCTGCCAGCTGAGGCCACCATAAGCATGTCACAGCATGGCTCCAATCTCTGCACTGACTCCCTATTAGGAATAGGCAAATGCATGGTGCTATCCCAGCTAGTTAGACTCTTGTCATGGGGTTGACCTTTACAACCTCTGAGATCACCCCTCCATCCATGATTACCTATTCCTGTAGCTGCTCCTTCCCACCAGAACCAAAAGCCAATGGTTGACAAACACAAATCTGCCACAGTGAAGACAAGACTTTAGAGAATACTAGCTGGAAATAATTTCTGAAGAAAATTAGAATAGTCACAGAACCTCAATGTTCTGAGAAATGATATTACACCCCTCATTTCCCAAAGTCAGTTACTTGAAACAAAGAAAGAACTGACCACTCATTGCATAAAAAGCAATATATAGAGGGAATAAAAAAAGGATTCCTGAATATTACCTGAGTGGCTCAGGTACAGATGCAAGCCCTACAAGACTGCCTACACAGTAATGCAGGTGTATATTACCGCCTTCTGAAAAACTTCTGTTCTGATTTCAGTCATCCCTGTTTTCCCAATGTCAGGATCATAGAAGACCAAAGATTCAGAGCAACAACTGAAGTGGGACTTTTGAGTTTTAATTATTTTCTGTATTACTAAAAATACTAAGACAACATACTTGTACTTCTTGTACAAGAACTCCAACCCCTTCTTACACAGGTGAACACTGTCTGTAACAGTGATATATTAATTACTTAAAAGGGTCTACACCTGCTACCACAGCACTAATATTGATGAAGTACTGATGAAATTGAGGGTTACTGTAGTAGATTTAGTCCTGAGGTTAAAACCATTTATTCACCTAAACTCATTTAAAATGGGAATCAGGTTAGAACAAAAGATTTGAGAGTTTTAAATCTATTCCAAGTTTTAGTGCTTTGCTTATAAAACATAGGGCAGGAAAACGGTTTGTGGTTTCAGGTTTCCATTAAAATACTCAGCACATATCCATTTATGCTTATTAAAAAAAACCCACATACTTTAATCTGACCATCTCTAAAATACATAGGTGGGATGTTTCTGGTTTCCAGGCCACATCTAATTATTTTAATAAATTGATACTATGAAGCAACCAAAACAGTAAACTCCTGAAGCCACATCAAGCACCACATGAAATTAAAATCTGAGCTTGAATCATTCTGCTTATCATTACTGATCTTGCCAGTCATTATAAGTATTTCTCCTTAATCCTTCTTTCCTGCAATATCTTAAGGTTTGACTGCGATATGGGGTCAAAGTCATTTAAAAACATGAGACACCAAATGAATGCCTACAGGTAAAATGTCTTATGGCAATGAAGTGTCCATTTATTTTAAAAGCAGGAAGGTTTAATGGAACATTACTGAAGCTTTTAATCTTTCCTCAAGATATTTCAGGCCTTTTCTCCTGGGAGCCCTGTCTGCAGGGATCCCAGAGCTAAACTTCTATTCCAGAAAGGGTTGAGGTAGTTCATGCTTAAATTAAATTGCAGAACCCTCACAGCAGGAAACTACAGCTACAAAAAAAAAAAAAAAAAAGAAAAGAAAAAGAAAAGAAATAAAAAACTTTACATAAAAACTTTTGTCTTTAATTTCTTTCATTAGAAGATTATAGGTTTACTTACAATAAATTACGGCAGGGCCAAACTTCCACTGGAGTTCAAATGGCTTCATAGGGACCAAATTTTGCCATGAGCATCAGCCCAATACATTTCAATAAGCCTCTTTGCCTCAAAATTTCCATGATTTAAAGACATTCCCTCTAACAAGCAGAATTTGTTAGCTTTCATCCACTGGCTCAGTAAGTATGGCTGTATTGCTTTTGAATGAGAAGTGAATCACATTCTCAGAAAACAGCCTCACAAAAAGACAGCGTCTGCAAAAGCTTAGTTAAACACATTAATGTTCTACTTTGCATTTGAGATGCAGGGACACAATCTGTGCAAAAGCACCTCCTGTCTCTGCTTACCAGCTCTTAGGAAGCAGCACCTTTCCTACAGAAGTCACCTGTGGCTATGCTAGTCAGCTCAGCTGAAGACCAAAACCTTTTCCAGGCTCAGGAACACAACTATATGTATTAGTAAATTGCTACAGTGGTCCTTGGCATACTTCTTTCTGCCAGCTAACAATTTCCCTAATAGTTTCTGTGCTAAATTCAAGAGGCAGTGTTTTCCCAGAGCCATTCCCCAGAGGCACCTTGGTGGCATTTAGCTGTAGGGCTGCAAGCTGTCCCACTCCCCTTGGCCACCGTATCCAGGGCTGTTCTCAAGTACACATCATTTACTAATACACATGTGGCCTTTGAGACTAATTAAAGCAGAAGGTTACCATGGCAGGTTGTGCACTGAGCCACATGGACACTCTGATCTCTGCATAGTGTCAGGTCTCCTGGAAGATTCTTCTTTCTTGCTTTGAGCACAAGACTTTTCAGAAGACAAGTCCAAGTGTGTCGCCTTCAGCTCTTGGCTGGGGTCCATAGGGTTATGTCAGGAAACCAGGACTCCACATTCCCATGGACTCTAACCAGAGAAAAGTCCAATCTTTTGTCAAACAGACTGAAAACCAGACCTTTGTGTTTGCAGCTGGGGCCCACAGCCAGCTAAGTGTCATATTTTTCCTTACAAAGGGTCACTGCTACCCTGTTCCTCTTACCTCTACTGTAGAAATATTCCTAACTCCAGAGTTTCCATTTAATTCAGTCCTACTATCAGTCAGTAAACCCAGTAACAACTGGTTTCCTAGGAATATGATCATACAGTGAGAGAGTATCTTTACTGACATTTTGTAGCACCAAATATAATGTTCAGAGTATTGAATTTTTTTTAAAAACAAATGAAATGTCACTTATGGCTCAATGATACATGATTTTTCATCATTATTCATGCTTTCTAAGAACATTGCTATGTGTGTCTCTTTGGAGTAAACTATTAGTACGCCACAAACTGAGCATTCTATAAACAGTTTCAAATAAAAGTTCTATGATACAAGTGACTAGCTAATCAGTTGAAGTCAACACATCTAGAATATTTACTAAGCTTAATCAACAGCACTGTTTAGAAACTACATTTTAATCGCTAGTTCGCTCTGAAAGCAATTTGCTACAAAGCCAGTAAATATAATTACACCTATAAGTATGATGTAAATTAATACATGGTAACATTAACAAGTGCAATCTGGATTTGAAAACTACAGTATGATTCAAGCACACTACGAAATTACCTAAACTAAGGAAAGCAGCATATTTTTGCAGTTTCACTCTCTCTCATTTTTACTAAAGCTTTCTGCAATTTGAAAAGGCATTTTATGGTTAGAATAATGTAAATCTTGGGCCTTATATGGTAAAAAAGCTCTTCCAAATGTCCTTGTAATTCTTTAGGTCATGTGTTTAACATTCACATTTTCTTTTCTGTCTGAGGAAAATTTAAAATAAAAACCTTTTTAAAGGTTATTTTTCAAAATCCCAAAGTAATTAAGAAAGCAATATAGAACCTTTTAAGCTCATGAATGCATGTGTCCACGTGTGCATACACATAAATAGACTCAGACAAGACATTTTAAAGTTATCAAAACACCTGAACTTCCATGTAATAATGAGTAACAGTTACTATGTCTATAAAGTCTCAAGGCACTGAAGATGCAGAGTATTTGCAACTCCAGGCAATGTCAGTAAAGGAGGGAGCTTACACCCTTCAGAGGAAAATGTTGACATTTTCAAAGCCTACTGCTAACCCTAACCCTAACCTAAACTTCCCCTTATGTTTCAGCCTTTCTCAGCATGTGAAAAATCCTCTAAAATTTATCAAAATGAGGATGTTCATTCTGCTGAATATCTTCCTTCTTTTAACAGAGTGGTGAAAGACTTGTTTATAGAACAGATTGACAGTAATCTAGACTGCTGAATCCACTTTAGTTTCTGTGTGGGTATATACACATATCCACAGCACAGATGACACCCTGGTAACAGATCTAGATGACCTTCTTTTTACAGCTCAAGTTGGTCTGGAGACAAACTTAATTTAACATTCATATATTCCTACTCCAGGAATTCTTACTTCAGATTCACTATTCCCTCTTCAATTTTGTTGAACTGGTAAATAAAAATCACCAAGAAAAATTAAAGGGCTATAATATTATTCGCCCAAAAGAATTTTTTCATACAAAGGGAATTTAATTAAATCAGATTCTAATCCAGTTAATTAGTGTTCAAACTGTGTTCAGACAGCCTTGAAAAGTATTTGTTCCATAGTTTGAATATCCATTTAAAAGCACGTTATAAATCATTTCATTTTGCTTGTCTTCTAACGGTAATAATTACAAGACCAGAGCACATTTTTCTAGCAGCTATTAATACTCTTCAGGAAAAGTAAGAATGATTATCCCTGTTTTACAGGTGGGAAAACCTATTTCCCATTTCATTAATGATCTCCTCTTTCTCTGCACTTCATTAAGTCAGTCACAGCAGTATAAAGGGAATCTAAAATAGTGTACTGATAGTATTTGTAGCATGCCCAATTTTTCATCATTTTGCCCTCGAATGACTAGCTTCAGTGCAGTGTTGGATCACCTCTGAGAACTGAGATACTGAGGTTTATTAATGATATTCACATCTACATGTGACTAAATACTATTCATGTAGAAAGCCTCCACTGAGTAAAGTCGCTGGGAGAAGTTCTTACTAACCAAAGTTTCATGAAAGGCAAGGGTTGGAATGTCAGTTATTTAATTCATAAGACTTTAGAAAGTGAATGAATGAGAAAAACATTTTATTATTGAGAATACTTCACAGTTTAAAATCTACCTCTTGAAAAATTCCAAACTCTTAGTGTCCAAGATAACAAATCAGACAGAGTAAGTATAGTGCTTAGCTGATTGCCCTCTTATAAAAAGAAAAAGCTCTCTCCTGGATTCAGCACATACACACATACACATCAATTCCAGGAAACAGCATCTTCAAATGATGTTTGAATCACCAGACAAATAGGCTGTTCACCAATTGAACTTTCTGGTTATTTTAGCTCTTTTAAACAACCGAAATTGCTACCATAGCCATTGAAACTGCAGCTAGTTTCTGAGTTATTTCTTTGAGTGACAGTTGTAAAAACGTCATAGTGACCTTGAAAACAGAACTAGTGTGGGAGCACTGTGCAAAAGACACTGAAACGCACAGTTGTTTTTCCTTGTTGCTATTTACAGCTGGGAGGGTGACAGAGGAGAGGAGTGATACTAGATTTTCCTTCAAGCCTCACTCTGATGGTCAACAAGATGTAGCAGAAAAGTAAAGTATTGTGCCGGAAAATCTGTGCCTTCAGTCTCTGGGAAGCATGTTAAGGAATACACCCTGGGCAGCAGGTAAGGATAGCAGCACAGACACCTCTGGAGTACCTGGGCGTTACAGTTCCTACCAAACTGCCTCAGTGGCTCTGCCCACCATCCAATCTGCCTCCACATCTAGTATTCTCAAAATCTGCTTCTTGCACCACTCCAGCAATTCCTGCAATTATACTAAAGGGGTTTTAAGAAGTAAGATGAATAAGAAAAGAATTTCCTGGTTTAGAATTATATTCTGCATCACCCTTCCCACTTTTAGGCATAATGTGACACATTTAGAAGGTGAACAAAAGTTCGAGACTGTGTTTATGGCCTTTTTCATACACATTTAGGGCACAAGAAAGGTTTGCTGTTAATATAGACCACTGATATGATGCACTGGCAGGATAGCTGCTTATGAAATAAACATCTGCTTGGGGGAGTGTTATTTAATAAAGCTCTAATTTTGAGATGTCATATTTCATTCTTTCAACATGAGGGTGGTGTGCTTATTCTCAACAGGGAGAAAATTGGCAATAAACCTATATATTTTATTTTTATATGTTTTAATGCCACAATATGGAAACCCATATTTAAGTAGATTATATCTTTTTTGGCATTTTCTTCCCATTCTAAACATTCTGAAATTGTATACATGTAGATTTTTCTCATTTTGACAATATTTTGCATTCTGAAAAGGTTCTCAGTTCCTACCAGAAATTATTACTCCATAGACAGTATTACAAAAGCTTTACAATGGGAAAAGTAAAACTAACTTGAACTTAAGGTCATACTTAGGGTTATTCTTAGGTCATGATCTTGCAAGTTAGTGACAACAAAGTCCCTCTGGAAAAGGGAATGTCTTGTACAAAGTCACAATGCAATGCAAAGAAAGTATTGGCAACAGGAGTGTAAACTAGTGTATTAGTTTCTTGCTGCTGTTTCTACAATTACATGATGCAGGTCCAATTGCAAATGTATAGATGGTGAGCACCATTAGTAAAAATCAGCAAAGTTAGTAAAAATCTCAGACAAGCACTGACAGCTTAAATTCAGCTGTTATAGTGCAAATTATCTAACTAGAGCACTTCTTTCAATACATTAATAATCCAATATAATTGTAATTATAATATTAGTATTTGCTAGGTACTTTTATCTCTTTGAACTGTAATTTCATCATCTCTTAGGAATCAGTACGACTAACGTTTTACAGAAGAGAAATAATACACGAATTGGACAGCATTTAATTACTCTGCCTCATCACTCACTGGTGAAGATTTTAATGCTTTTCTAAGCAGCACAAGAAAAAATTCCACACATTTCCACACAAAGCCTCCTAAATGGAAGTGAGAGACCTCGCTCATACCTGCCATCTGTTTGGCAAGTAGAAACCCTCTTAGATACCATCTTTTCTTTTAACCCATAAGTATCTCACTGTGTCAAATTACTCTGTCTGGAATTACTAAGAAGGAAGTTCAGTTGCTAATGTCAGTCCTGCTTCCAATACCTCACTATTACCCCTCCAAGCAATAAAATTTTGCTAATTCAAAACCTTTTTTCTGCATGAGGAAAGTGAGGAGAGTTAAGAAGGAAAAGAAGAGAGAAAAAGAAATGCACTGCATTCAGTGCTCCAGCAAAGTATTTTTGAATGAAGTCTATGAGAATTTGCACCCTTTTCCCATTTCATTCTTCCTCACCTTTCACGCGCTCTGTCTGCAACTCAACTGTAAACAGAATTAAGCATTTCCTTCCCTTCCACAGTTTTCCACCAGACATTACAGAAATGTCTTTTGATCCTTTTCCTATTTTTAAGAAATAAAGGGTCCAAAAGAACATTTTGGATTTCCTTCTTTTTTTTAATTTGGGAGTTTATGTCCCTTTCTGAGGCACTTCTTGCTCATGTGAGTTGCAAATACTCAGTAGCACAAGATGTAAGAAGCCCACAGGGACTATTTATAGATTTACTTATTAATTACATGATGGTTTAAAGCCACATTTTAACCAAGGTAACCTATTTCCAGTTAGTTATTAATTCATATAAATCCTAATCATGTTTGAATTATACTGAGCAAAATGTCTTAATTAAACTTGTTACAATGTTTTCCATGGTCTAATTTTATACCCTACAAATAACCATTTTCTATCAGGCTTATTTTTATAGCCTCTTTTATTGTCACTGAATATATTCTTTTTCTTCTTCTATAATAATGCTATGCTCTACATTGTAATACTAAGCTGTACTGTTACACAAAATCCAGTAATTTGTGGCCATTAATTGGAACATTTATGTAACTGTAAACAGCTTCATATGTAAGTGCTTCATCACCTTTAACATATTTTCTGCTAAGCTTCTGGAAATGTTATGAGTGGAAGTACTTTCATCTTTGTTGACAAAAGGAGAACCAAGACACAAAGTTCATGCCTACCCTATGTCAATTCATCTTAGGACATTGAGCACAAACTGTAGCCATTCTCCAGCAGTGATGCCATATAGACCAAGGCAATTTGTGCTCCTATTTTTAAAAAAGTGGTCCACAAAAGCTGACTTTTAGGTGAATGAGAAGCCAGAGTGAAATCTGGACGTAGGACCCTAGCCATCAAATGAAAGCATGGAATCCAGACCAAGATCATCTGCACAGAGACAGATTAACCACGGCTCCAATGAAAAATAAAATATATATTTCTCTTTTGTAGAGAAGCAAGGAGCAATAGGCTAGCTATGGACGTCATCTAAAAACTATGTTATTAGAAGATTTGGTATAGACACCAGCCATATTTATTCCCATTTGGCAATTGAGTTTTATTCTCAAAACAGTAATTAAAAGAAATAAATGGAACATGTGGATAATTTCAGGAAATCGATCAATGATACAAAAAAGGCATTTCTACTTTGGGGGTATAATGGGTGCTATATAATCACACAATGACACAAAGAATGAAAATACATTCCAATTACTTTTTCTTAAGGTAAATTAATTTCAGATGCTTTTCATTTTTGCTTTCAAAACTAATAAGGCTGTATATCCTGTGCTGCACAAGTGGGACTTGGCAATATAGCATATTGCCATCTGGTTTTATTTATTGTAGATTTTCACTATTAAACATTTATTAAAGACCTCATTGGTTAAGACATTCCTCAATAATTGCAGTTATTATTTATTAATCATAATACAACTACATAATTAGTTAGGGCCTCCTGGTATTCTAACTTACACTGAATAATAGTTTACTCTGTGATATAGTTTAGTCCCAGTACACCAAATCAAAAATCTAGCCAACACTGATCACGAATTTGGAAAGCAAAACTGGTTTTCCTGCGGCATTTGCGCAGTGCATATTAAGTTAAACAGTCACACGCATGCTCATGTGCATGTGTGTGCTTCAGTTACCTGTAGAGTTGTGAAAAGGTTCTATTGAATAATTTCTCTTTAGAGGTCTGTATATTGGTAATTTTTCTGAGTAAGATGTCAGGAAGATACAAGTCAAGATGTATCACTGATAAGGATTTGATCTGTGTTATTAACCCAAATTCTAACAGAAAGGTGATGCTCTGTTTCTTAAGATACTTTGATACCTTATTCAACACCAACTGCTATCTTTGGTTATTTTGTAAAGCAGAACAAGCTTCACATCATTTTTTTCAGACAGAAGGGTATGATTTTGTATGATCTGGAGATCTGAACATTGTAAACCCACTTGATTTAATCATCTCAAGCTGAAGAGCATCCTGACATTAAGATACACCTCAACTAGTTTCAAGGAAACTGTTTTTGGGCCTGTCAATAAGGAAATCAGTTATGCCACCCAAAAACTGTGCCAAACATTTTGGCTTAACATAATCAGAAGCTGAGTAGCCTTCAAAGGTACTTTTCGCAGTACACACAAGCCAGTGAAAATAAAGATAACAATGTATGTATTTAGTAGGTATGGAGCCTCACACTGCACAGATAATCAAGGAAGAGATTATTTCGACAAAACAGCATGTAACACAATTAAGAGCCCTTGAGAAACAAGACATCAGGTCTCTGCTTGCCATTTGTGAATGAGGAAGACACGCCTAATGAGTCTGATCCAGACAAGAGATTAAATAACCCATTTTCTTACCTCAGGCTGGGAAAACTGTAAAGGACAGAACATTTCAACATGTTTATGACATACTTGATTTGTGTTGTCATATCTAAATGAGAACCTGGGGCATTACAAAAAAAGTAAAAGTCTGTTTTCCTACTTTCTGTCAGTTCCCAATGATGAAAATAGTGCTTATTACCTGATTACCTTAGCTGATTTTGTTAGTTTTAGCATTGGTTCAGCAATTCCCATCTCAACAGAGTTTATAAAATCCACCAAGAAAACATTTTAAAAGGATAAATATATAATTGAGCTAGACTCATTTGAATTGTATATATTATAATTATATATGTAGCCGGAGACTTAGGAAGAGAGGTGAGCTTGTAGAGGGTTCAGTACTCTCTAGGAAGTGCAGTAGGTGAAAATTTCTCTCTCTCTCTCTCACTTTACATAGAGACGTATAAAAGAACTGTGACCTTTGACCAGGGGGATTCTTAGGTGGAAATTAATTTAGCAGAAGTATTCTGGAATTAGATCAAGTAGATGCTGAGAACAGCTTGCCCTTTAGAATGCCCTTTTGTTCCGAGAGGCAAAAATAATTTTCCTTTGCTTTTTATTTTTTTTATATTTCACCTGCTCACTCTTCAAGAACACTGTATGTGTTGTATTAAGATGAGAAGTTAGGCTTTCCTGCTTCAAAAATAAACAGAACACTCAAGGGCTGTGAGTACACTTTTAGTACGCTTTAATTCATTTTCACCAGACAAAGAAGTCATAATGACAAGCATGAGAAATTTTGCCACAAAAGAGCAGAATGCACCAGTACAAATGAAACAAAAAGTGTTGCATAGAAACATTACAGCACAAGAGTGAAAACAATCTCTTTGACTCTCAGTCAATTCTGATGTACTTCTGTGATACACATTCCTCTAACAAGTTTGTTCTTACTCCTTAAGTCATCTAACCATGTGAATACCATCAGCCCTTTACGAACAAGAGGAATTTTGGAAGGAAAAATTCTGCAGCAACATCATGAACAACTTCTTGACTTTGTTGAAAGCTTTACCTAAGCATTTTTAAGTCTTTTACTTTCTGCTAGCCATAACAAAGAACCATTCAGTTGCAGAATAGCTAATAAGAAATTCAACTTTGAAATTCCATTGTAGTCTCTAACATGGTATCTCTTACATTAATGACTACATGCAGGTTTAGTAGCTGCTGAGCATGTCTATGAGCAAGATTTATGCAGTCCCATCTTCATAATCTCTCAGGCTTGGCCAATGTACTGTAACTTTCAGTCAAGCATGGTGGCTAGCAGTACTGGGTAATGCAGTTGGGTTTCACTAAATCGTATTTCATTTATTTGAAAAGGGCATAAGAATTTGACTGATTCCAGTTCATGGGATTTTTAGCAAGCCACAGGGGATGAGGCTGTTTCTTTGACTTCTAATGCTCAGCATTTCAATTTTATAGCACATGCAAGAAGAATGTCCCATTGCTGAGGGTGACAGCCTGAATCAGATAGATCAGATGTTCTGGTATCCTGATGAGCCATAAGCTCACAATATAAGTTTGGACTAGACTCTTTGAACCAAGCTGATCTCATTAAACTTCCAACGATGAGAAGTATCCAGGCTACGACAGATATCAAGGTTTCCTCCCAACAGAGCAAAGAAAAAGATAAGCACCTCCAGAGAAAGAGTTTTTTAGCCCTAAAGAAGATTTCTAAGAAAGGGGGTAGTGGTACTCACTGTCCTTATACTCCTGATGCCTGAAATGGCACTAACTGACTGCAAATTGAGGTTAGAGTTTAGGATTTTGCTGAGCTTTGGATTGCTAGTGTAAGGTAAAATGGATTTATCTATGTTGAGTAGTCTTGCCACTAAAGAAGGCGGAAAGTACTACACCGAAAGCACCCTGTACTGCGCAAGTTAAGAGAGAAGCAAGCATGGACCACTTTGCATGGGACCAGTGGTGTTCACCTTGTTTAGTTTTTAAAGGCAATCTGTATATGCCATCTTGAGCTCTAGCTATGGCAATGACAGCAGGTCAGAAGGCAGTGTGAGAACTAAAATCATTTAGGGACCTATCTGTGTGTTTTAATTCTCCACCTCACAAAAGGAGAGTTGTGTGTTCTGAACACTAAAATACTAGAGATAAGGAGATGAAGCAATTACAGTAATAATGTTAGAGTAATAATATGCTTTTTTTGTAGCATTTTTATATTGAGAGATTTTAGGAAAACAAGATTTTGTCCCATTATTAAGCATGTTTGTCAAAAATTAAAACTCTCTTAAATATGAAGTCCAAAAGGAGATTTATGCTGACAACATAGATTTTTCATGTAAGTGTTATCTGATATGAACATTTATTTTAATCTTCTTTTCTGCTGAATTTTTCTTAACACAATATTTACAACATAACCCAAAATGCCATGAACGTCTAATTTATACAGAAAAGTAAAAGAGGAGTATTATGGTAAGCTTTTTGCTTATAGCTAAAGTTCGAAACTATGGAATGTTTGTGCACTCTAGCATATGAGAAACTGTTGAAATCATGTAATTAAAGACTTTATTGCAATGCATATACACCGGGAGCAGAATAAAGGCCACTTTAAACTTCAACATTTCCTGGTTCTGAATGCACAATGCAACAACAGTACAGTTCAGCAGTGAACACGATGTTTTTTGCATTTAATAGAGTATTTATAATTCAAGTCAGCAGTAGCATCTTCCAAATTACTTTGTTGCCAGTTGTCATCAGATGTTAAGCTAAAGACAGAATGATATGTAACAGAAACATGCTCCTGCAGTAAGAAGGAACTTAAATCACCCTTTGCCATAACTCAATAACGCACCAGCCAACCATAAAGTGCCTAACTGCGCAATACTCTACCCAGGCCTGTCTGACCAGAGTAAGAAGTGCAGGAGTCTTCCCCAAAACAGCACTTCTTTTTTCTGTAAGAAAAAAATACCTGGACAAAAGTTCAGGCTGTTCTTGAAGTATCATTTCCTCACTTGTTTCCCACTCAGAACAGTTCTTAATACTTGGAGTGCCTGCTAAAGCATCCCAGCTGATAAAGGATCAACAAGCTAAAATGACTGCAGATATCAAGACTACTAATTCAAAATCCATAGTTTAAACAAGCTTGGGACAGCCTTGGGTTCAGATCAGTTCCACTTGGCAATTATTTTTAAAAATTATGACCCTGTTTAGAGAAAAATTTAAGATGGCTTATCTTTAACCTGGAAAAATAATGTGAGTTACTCAGGAAAGGAAATGGGAACAGACTCAAAAGGACTTTCAGAAAACAAAGGAACAAGTTCTTAAAGTATTATTTAAAAATTTATATTACGTGTTTGCCTACAACTTTTAAAATAACAGTTAGTAATTCTCGTAATACAAATCTCTCTTTTTTTTAAGCTGCCTTAATCACTGCTGGGATAAAGGAGGAACTGCTTCTTAGAAGAGAAGCTGAGCTGTGATCTGAAATTCTCAGTTGTATGGGCTCTGTATTGTTGATTAAAGCAAACTCTTACATCCAAATGCACTTTATTTTAGGACTAGTGGTTTAGTGCTCATAGGTCTTTACAAATATCAGTACATGCTTTTCCATTCTTCTCCTAGATAATATAAAATTCAATCTGAACAATTAATAGTGTTTTCTGGAGATGCAATCAGTTCATTTTAATATCACAGTTTCGTTACCTCAGTTGTTTATAATTTTCTGCTAATGCAAACTGAATGATCTTGACATGGCATTTCCCCTGATGTATACCTGTTTGTTGGATCACCTGGTCAATTATTTAATCGCCGTTAAGAGGTATTTTACTAAATATGGAGGAACATCTCTGCTGTCTGCTGTCACGTTACATCAGGTATCACATGAGAATGGGTTCCTCAGTTTTGCAAATATTTTTTCTTGTTTCATTCTTCTTTTGAAAAACATTATAAGTTTTGTCGGAAACATGAAAAGATAAGAAACATTTTGTCCCTATATATATGTATAGAAACTTAGTCCAAATTTTAAGCACTAAGTCTGGGGTGAAACCCAGTAAAATCAATAGTAGTTTATGCTTTTTTTCATTTCTTTGTAACCAGTCCTGTGTAACCTATTCCGTTATGAAACTGTCAGGTTCACAGAAAGACTGATCTTTTGTTTCTGCCTCAACACGTTGCTTAAGACTGGCAATTTCCATCACAAGATGCAAAAGGGTTACATCCGAATCTCCCAGACAGTGTAAACGATTCTCCTGCTGTTCAAACCTCATAATAAACACTGCTGGCTCTCCACTGAGTGTGTAAACTAAACTGAATAAGGTCTCTGTGGGGCACAATTTAGAGCAATAAGGATGTCTGACTCGATAAATGGCTGGTTGATTTAACAAAAGGGGGCATGAGATCAGAATGACAAATTAATTTGCCTAAGTTAAAAGCCATGCTTTTCTTTTTTTCAGTCCCTTTACTTTAAATATACAGCACCCTTAGACAGATTTCACCTTCAGAAACTTTGCAAACTTTCACAGGTTTCAGGGAAAAGGTCAGGATTACATTACAGCTGAAAGTCTGCACTACCAATGAGTACACTATGACGGAAATTAAAACTGTTGTGCATGTAAGGTTTTTTTCTTCCATGCAATTTCATGGAAAAGAAATACAGCATCAGGAGGCAGAAGAAAAAACCTTCTTAGTTCCAGTATCTGTAGTTTTGTTCTGACAACTTTTGCCTGACAGTTTTGTATAGAAATACGAAAGATGTTGAGATTCCATATGCTTAAATCCAAAAATGGATCTTCAAGAAAAAAATACTCGTGTATTAAAACCAAGCAACACTTCTTCTTCCCCCACCACCTCCCCACAGTGCTGTGGTATGAAATCCAATAGGTAGCACTGGTACTTTTCCTAAACCTTAATGATAGAGGTAGAAAAAAGAAAGTGAAAACCAAAAACCAACGAATCAAAACAAAAACAAAGCAAACCAAACAAAAAACCAACAAAGTGAATGTCTCTCACAGAAATAAGAACAAAGTTAAAAGAAACACTCTAGACTGCATTTTATTAATGCATCTCTGCACATGCAAAGTGACACAGCTATTTATAGCAAACAATTCTGTTCTGTTTTCCACAAGGTTTTAAGTCCTGTAATTATAGTACATAATCAAAAGTGTTGAACTCTCACTAAGCATGACCCTAGACCTCAGAAACAAAGTACTCTGCTAGCTTACAACTCCTGCAGCATGGCTTGGTCAGAGTATGTTTTTAGGACTTTTTCAGAATTGCAGGGTAAGAAGCAAACCCTGCTCCCTAGCACTTCAGGCTGTTGTACCACCTTTCTGCTATGACATTCGGTTTGCCTGGACCATTGGCTCCCAGAGAGAGCATAGAAAAGCTAAAATCAGCACCATCTTTCTTGAGTGTGCCTTAATATTGTTTGCTGTACGTGGGAGAGCCCTCTCCATCTGTAACCAATTCTCCAGTCATTTAAGGAACACAGTTATAACAGAGATGGGGAGAGGGGAGGAAAAGAAGAATCTATTTTAAGCTTTTATGTATACTTCTGAAGGCACTTTAAGCCTACTGGGCACCCTCTTTTCTCCTTCTGCAGCATTGCTGCAGAGCACTACTTTGTAGGATGTAATATGAAAAACAGAAAAGTTTCAAATTTCAATTTTTATAACAATTTCTCGATAATATCCAACCAGAAAAAAAGAGGAAGCCTGTGGAAGGCTATGTGGTTCTGTTCCAATCCACAAAACCCTCTGAAATGACAATTCAAAGGCAGCCAGTATGGTAGGAGGTCCTCCTACCAGTGGCAAAGGAAAAGGGGCACCCAAAGTAATCATTAATTTTTTCCTCCAGTTTTCTGATATCCAGATGGACCATAAAGAGTCTGAAATCTCAGATGGGTGTAAATTAGACAGGTAAAATAACTTTCCCACTGGAAAAAAATAATCAAATACAATTGTAAACACTCATAGAGTAAAGAATTACTGCTGTTTCTTCAGAAAGTCTTATGGAATAACATAAATATTTTTCTCAGCCTTAAGGACCCCCTTAGGCTTTCCTCCCTCAGAAACGTTACTGAGATAGGAACAATTATTATTTTTAGAGTCAAGATACAGAATATTCTTGGCAATTACAGTAAAAGTGGGCAAATTTCAAGTGCGCAATGTAACTGTATAATGCCATTGAGAATAAATCAGACTTACATTATTATTTTGTATTTAATTTATGATCAGTTTATATTAAGGCTATTGTTCAGGAAGAAACAACATTTTTGTACTGTCATTCACTGAATACATTCATTGAAAAAGCAAATTCTGGCTGTGTCTAACCCCGATTCTGGCTGTCCTCTTAAAATCAGTGCAATTATTTTTAAAACAATAACAGTCTTTATTAATAGCACCACCAAACTGAGAATCTCACTGGCTCTCTCAGCACTCAGTGTCTCAGACCATACCTCAACAGACAAAGGAGAAGAGCTTTGCACATACATGAAAGGCTAGTGAGTGAGGAAACCAGGCCTGAAACCTTATGCCACAGTCCAAGAGGCTTCAGGATTAACACCACGTCTCTCTGCTAAATCAGGGTGGCAGTCCATTTAAATGCAGTAATAGCCTGCAGGATACTGCTATGAACAGCATGTTCCAAATAGAGATTTCAAAGCTCTTTACAAAGGATTACCATTATCTGCATTTTACACACAGGAACAAAAACATTTGGGAATCACATTCTCAAAGGATGAGAACAGAAGAAACATCACCTCCTTAGGTGATATTTCTGTTGCATTTTCTGCTAGGCTAGCAACTTGAAAGCCTCTGGAAGCCTCCCTCTTTTCCTCCCACCCCAAAAAAATAACTAACACACAAAGAACAAAAAAAAACATCCAATGATTGAATGTTTCTAGCAAACAGGCAGTTTCCAGCATATTCCAGTGCAGATGGATGAAAGAGTATACACCTTCCTGTATTCAGGACAAAAACCAAGGACCAGATCTCTAGTGGATGTTAATAGATCCACTGGGTTGAGTGAATTCACACTAATTTATACCAGTGAATTCAAATGGTATCTACAAAAGCTGAAGTAATGATGAGGTATAAAAGTTTCTTTAGATATAGTTTCTCCAGAAAAGATAAAATTTCTCCTCAAAAATCCACCTGTTATAAGGATGAAGTTTTATTCAAGTAGAGCTACTGAAATTAGAAAATTGTCTTTATAATAAGTATCCAGAGCAAACTTTACCTTTGCAGAGATGGTGTCTCCTGTAGCAACTTCAAGGAAATAAACAGCTTTTCAGACATTAACTATAGGTCTAAGCTGAGGAGGAAAGCTAACAGTAAACTTAACTTTCTTTTAAAGAATTTCTTGACAACACAAAACTTTTTTGCACTGGCGAGGTAATGCTTTAGGTGACCTCATAAGTCTTTTCCACCTCTACCATCTGTGTTTTTGAGAATTCCCAAGGTAATCAGTACTTCAAACAGGCCAGAGGAGCCAAGTGGAAGCTGAGTATTTTCTTAGTTTCGTTTTTGGACCAGAGCAAGCAAGACGTCTCGTTTCTCATTAAAGTTTCCATTTTTCCATCAATTGAATTTTTTTCTCCATAAGGAATGAATTTAGAGTCTACTGAAAAAGTTAAGCCAAATTTAAGATGCCATGCATACTTTTTGCACATCCCTTTAGCAGTGAAGCATGCGAACAGTAGTGCTTTTTGTTTCACCCCATTTCCTTACTGTTTTG
Organism: Forpus xanthops; assembly: GCA_032466535.1. Classification (NCBI taxonomy): domain Eukaryota; kingdom Metazoa; phylum Chordata; class Aves; order Psittaciformes; family Psittacidae; genus Forpus; species Forpus xanthops. The sequence continues at coordinate 30,910 of JASSUY010037596.1, read as the reverse complement.
CCTACAAAGCATGTTTGCGACATTATAGCTACCATCATGGAATATGACAGCACAGAGGCAGGCACATCATTGTATTGCCATGGCAATAGACAAACAGTGTTTATTACTGGCAGTTCTAGGCAGTCACTCAAGCATTGGAAGCACTTTCTAATTCTTTCCTCTTATGCAAACATATTTTAGTGATTTTTGGCAGGTTTCATCCTTGCTGGCTCAATGAGGTGCAAATTAGACAGCAGTTCTGAGGGCCAGGATGGTCTCAGGCCCCACTGAATAATAAATCACCTTGTGATGACAGACTGCATTTCCACCACCACCTCTTCTCTCAGTCACGGCAGGGGATGATACCTTTATATTCAGTCCAAGGAGTGCACGGTCATGCATTCATTGTCTCCCCACTCCTGAGCCATTCAGGTTTGTGAAAACTTAAAGCAGGGATGAGCTTAGTCCCTTTACTTTGCACATCTGATAGCAGCATTAATACCAGTGCTGTAAGTTTTACTAAGTAACACTTGGGCTAAGCCTTAATTGACATATTGTCCAAATCAAGACAGGTGCTTATTTAACATACTGACATCCTAAGTAATTACTTGAATTTCTGAATTGTCCATAGTTATATTGATCACATTTAAATGTTTTTCTTAGGTAAAATGTAAGTTATTCAAAAAAATCATTATTGTGAGGATTTAGCATAAGAATCAACATAGATGGAAGACCTCTGAAAAAAAGTGAACTTACTGTAAGGCAGTCAAATTCATTACCAGGCCAAGCAGTGCTTGTGATCCAACTTAGATTCTGTAGCTAATATTCTATTAATTTCTCTTTTAGAAATGTTCCTGGTTTATTTTCACCAAAGCCAGTAAGGTTAATTGTGAGGCATTTAACTTCTATAAAGTTCTAAACGTTAACTGGAATAAAATGATACTGTCAGAATATGCTGTGCCCTGAAAAAAATGCATAAACAGCAGAAGACACTGAAGCCACAAATATTCTTTTGTAGCCTTTGTTCTTTTGGATCTTACAATAAATTTTGCCTGCATGTATGTAGTGTCAAAGAAAGGAATGCTACAGCATCATTTATAATAGCAACATCTAATAACACAGATGAAAGAAATCTCAGACATTTAGAAAGTGCCCATGACCCCAGCCAAAATCAGTTAAATATCATACCTGACCATTTTGTCCAGCCTGCTCTAAAATCTTCTAGTGATGAAGATTCATACACACCCGCCCCGGACAATACATTCGAGTACTTCAACAGCTCTGGCACATTCTTTCTTACACTCCAATCAAGGGCATATTTAAGAAGAGGAAAAAACTGCTGCACAACAGCAGCTAGAAAAAAGGAGTGAGAGTATGTGAAACAACTCTGCAGACACCAAAATTAGTGAAGGAGGAGAAGGTGCTCCAGTGTTGGAGCAGAGACACCCCTGTAGTCCATTATCCTGGGCTCAGCAGTAGCAGTCATTTTTCTCCTTCTTAGTAGCTGGTGCAGTGCTGTGGTTTTGACTTTTGGCCTGGGAACAGCATTGATAACACCAGTGTTTTTAGCAGCTGCTCAGTAATGTTTAGTCTGACCAAGGACTTTCTGAGTCTCACGCTCTGCCAATGAGGAGGGGAAGCCTAGAGGAAGCAAAGACAGGACGCTTGACCCAAACTGACCAAAGAGGTATTCCATACCACAGCACATCATGCCCGCTATATAAACTGGGGGCAGTTACCCAGAAGGGTTAGATCACTGCTCAGGTTGGGCTGGGTATCAGTCAGTGGGTTGTATTCTATTCCCTTGTTATTTCCCTTGCCATTATTACTACTGGTGGCAGCAGTAGTGATTTGTTATACCTTAGTCACTGAACTGTTCTTATCAAAACCCATGGGAGTTGCATTCTTTCGATTCTCTTTCCCATCCCTCCAGGAGCAGGAGGAAGAAGTGGCAGGTGTGGACAAACGGCTACGTGGTTTCTGAGTGACAGGATGGGCTTAAACCATGACACCCATACAGATCCATAATAAAGCAGAAGTTGCACTGCATCCTATAGAGATTCATGGTGGAGCAGAGATCGACCTGCAGTCCATGAGGGATCTCACACTGGATCAGGTGCACGCACCTGAAGGAGACTGCGAGATCCTGCACTACAGCAGGCTCCTGGCAGGAACTGTGGACCCATGGAGAAAGGCACCCATGCTGGAGTAAGTTTGCTGGCAGGACTTGAGACCTCATGGCGGACCCATGCTGGAACAGTCTATTCCTGAAGTACTTCACCCCATGGAAGGGACTATGCTGGAGCAGTTCATGAGGAACTGCAGCCCATGGGAAGGACTCACATGGGATCAGGGGAGGAGAGTGAGGAGGAAGGAGCAGAAGAGACAATGTGTGATGAATTGATCACAATCCCCCATTTCTTATTCCCCTGTGCCACTTACAGGAAGGAAGTAGAGAAATCAGGAGTGAAGTTGAGCCTGGGAAGAAGGAAGGGGGGGGGGAGAACGTGTTTTAAGATTTGAGTTTATTTCTCATCCTCCTCTGATTTGATTGATGATAATTAAATTAATTTTCTCAAGTCAAATCTGTTCTACCCATAATTGGTGAGTGATCTTTCCCTGGCTTTACCTTGACCCACAAGGCTGTTGTCATAGTTTTCTCCCCTGTCTTAAACCTTTACTAAGATTTTAGAGTTAGTTAATATGAGCAGCCTCTCAGAAGACTTGTATCTTCATCACTCTCCTATGGATTTAATGACTAAGTAGCTGTCAATACTGCAGTGTGATATCTGGGTAACATCTGAAAACACACTATTGATATGGCATGTGCTGCAGTGCAAGCTGTGGGACTAAGCGTTAAAACTGAAATGTGCATAACTGGTTGAGAGAAATTTGACCCATCTGAATAATACATGGAATAATAACATGAATTATATTATGCCAGAAGAGTAGTAAAACCTGTTTATTAAGATCAAGTCCCAAAGATTAAATCAAGCTCTATGTAAGGGAACCTGTGGATGGATGTACTCACAGATGATAGGTAATACCCTGGTAAACTCTTTTCACACTAATGAGGCTAGAAAACTTGAAACAACCCCATTAGAAGTTAATGTCCCAAAATTAAGTGGAGTAGTAACCAAAACAAGGAATTAGAAATGTGCCCAATATGAATGTCTCTTTAGCAAAAATATGGTCACAACTCAACAAAAAACTACCTTTGTGGCAGTGAAGATTGAAACTTCCCAAAAGTGGTTTCTATTTACCAAGATTGATTCATTCTTTCCACATTGAAGTCCTTAAATAACACACAGCAGCTCATCATTTGCAATTTTCTCCCTTTTTGCTGAAATAAATGATTTGGCTTAATTTTGAAGCAAAAAATATATAATGAAAGTATGTTGCAAAAGGGTATGAGTCAGAATTCCCCATCTCAAAACCTCAACCACAGCAACCAGTCAGAAAGCTAAACTACACAATTATTCAAATGTAATAAACCACTTAATCTAAATCGCAACTAAAGCATTGATCAACTTTTCAGATAACCCACTTTGTTCAGAAGAGTCTGTGTCAAAGAACAACTGTTTTAAGCTCTCTGCACTCTCAAGAATGCAACATGCTGCATACACTGAAAAGTAACAGTGCTTGTACCTTTGCTGAGAGTTAATGATTCTTCACAGGCCGTTTGTTTTTGACCACTCTTGTCTTTCACTGATGCACACTGGGAAATTATGTGGTCACACAGTCTCTGCCTACTAATGCAAGAGAGGTTTCCTCACTTTTACCTTAAAGTCCTACCAGGTATCTGTTGCAGCTCTGAAAATGTTCCCCTCAGGGAATATTTTAAGACAACTGCTATAATACGCGCTATCTTTCATCAGCTGCTAAAAGGTTTCCAGTCTGCTCTCCACAGCATATTTACCTCTATGGAAAGGGACCACGAGAGTTAGTGTTAAGTGCAGATTTGTCTCTACACTCCCAAATTGAGAGAAGTGGCAGATGGGACCATGCAGACCTTTGGGAATTCCCTTTCCTAGGCCTGCTGACTAACTAGCGATAGCCCTAGAAGTGGAACTTCAGACAAATTTGTCAGTTCTGCCAGTATGGATATGAGTATTCATATGAGGGTCGTGGATAATCTGACCTGCCCTGAGCACCCCACAGCTTGTCCAATCCACAGCATAAGTCTGGTGAGAAACAGATTAGGCACTCGCTACAGTCTGAGGCAGTACATTAGACCATCATCTGAGATCTAGACCATGACCCCTCATAACTAGTGGTCATGCTCAGCTGCAGCAGTTTGGTTTCTGCTGGAAAGCAGGGATTAATTGCTGAATAAATTAGGACCCAGTGCTCTGACACAGCACCTACAATGATGGGTCCTATCTCTGGCTTCAGCACAGTGCCTTTGTCCTGCTAGGCTTCTACTTAGACACTGAAGCTGCTTTGACTGCCTGGTAATTTGTCTAGATGTACAAGGGCTTAAAATGATACTCAGTTGGCTCTTAAAGGACTCCGAGGCAGGAAGAGTGAACCAATATCTGAAGGGGGTCTATAGGGATGTTGGGGAGGGACACTTCATTAGGGACTGTACTGAGAGGACAAGGGGTAACGGGTTCAAACTTAAACAGAGGAAGTTTAGATTGAATCTGAGGAAGAAATTTTTTACTGTAAGGGTGGTGAGGCACTGGAATGGGTTGCCCCAAGGAAGTTGAATGCTCCATCGCTGACGGTGTTCAAGACCCGGTTGGACATAGCCTTGGGTGACATGGTTTAGTGGGAGGTGTCCCTGTCCCTGGCAGGGGAGTTGTAACTAGATGATCTTAAGGTCCTTTCCAACTAACTATTCTATGATTCCATGATACTATGATTCTCCCTCTCTCAAAACTTGTAGTCCCCCAGGTCTGAGAATTATGCCCCTTTTGTTTATTACGGGAAAAAGCTGGGGCATTTTTATCCAGAGGGGGTTTATCTACTACATAGATGCCTAGCACTATTGACATTTTGTAGTTCATCATTGGTGGAAGCATCAGAAAAAGGTTAAATAGGGAACTGGCAATTAGAAGGATACCACAAAGCATTAGAAAGAGTATTTATTAGTTTCCAGCAGCTCATTTTCTTCAGGGTCAGGAGAGTGAAAAGCCTCTGTAATTACTAACTACAAATGTTTACATTATCCAGGGAATTATAAATTCACTTTAATTGTTGATAGCAGTTCAGATACTTGAGGTAGAGGAAGGAAAACAGAAGGGAATAAAATCAGTCCTTACAGGCAGTTCTCACTCTCTCACCCTAAGGGGAAACAAGCTGCCTTCTGTGTGAGCACAGAGGTGGTACAAGCTAAAAGCTAGAAACTTTCACAAGGCTGAAAATAAGACAGCATGTTGCAGTACCAAGCTCATATGAAAATGTACGAAACAGCGCTACAGGTTTCCAAAGAACAGTTTATAAGTCACCTTAACCAAGGGATTTGGTCCACAGAATAAGGATACACACAATTAAGTCATACTGCTGCCATTTGTTTTCTTCCCCTTGCAACCTTCTTGACAAACAAAATGAGCTAGCATAATTTGAACACCTTAGCAAACCAAAAAGCCATGTTACTACTGAAATATTCTGCTTCAGGAAGGTGCTCTGCGCCTACAAAAGCGTGTATTTTACACATGACAAAACAACAAACTGCAGCATGCCTGAGTTGAGTCTTGGGGGCAAGCTAGGAGTTAACATTGGCCACCAAAAGCAGGCTACAAGGGTAGTTACGCTTGTTATTAGTACTGGGAATTTTATTAGAATATTCATTAACCATTGTGTTTATCAGGGAACTTACATCTATTTAACACACAGCACCCTGGAAAATATTTCCTGAGGAGAATTAAAACTTGAAATCCTGAGGGATTAACATTACAAAATCGCAGCCACTTAAGTCTGAGGGACTAGTCTGACAATTCACAGATGTCTTTTAAATAGTCTTTAGTGTTTCAAGCTGCCAGTTCCATGTACCTTCAAAAATGGCCAGTACAGCCTTTGTCAAAGTAAACAAAAGCAAAGCACATTTGGAGAGTGGTTGGGCCAGGTAGCAAAGCATTTGACCTTACATCTTTGTTTTGCTTCTGAAATGGCTTTGTTTTCTCCTGGCCTTCCAAACATTACGGAGGTCATCAGGGCAAGTTTTACCTTTATTCTTGTAGGGCTCTTTCACACGCCCCTCTATATGTGTGTGTGTGGGGGGAGGGTATATGTGTGCACGCATATATGTATTTATACACACAAAGAAAGGAATGGTTTCAGAAAACTCCAGATAGTAGCAGAAAAAATGTGTGATAAAGTTTTTAAGGAAGCAGGAATAAATGAAGAATTTGCTAGGAATATTGGAAACAGACAGGCCTTTTGATCTAGGGAAACAGCAAACCACATCTAGGATGCATACAATTTTTTTCATTTAAAAAATCATATGCCGATCACGTTTTCTTACTGATGGCAACTACTGGTATGTGGTAGGGTGAGCAGTTTGCAGCATAAGTTAAGCAAGAAGAGGATGCTTCTAGGAGCATATGAATTGACGGAATATCCTTTTCATTCTCTAGTGCCGCAAAATGACAAAGTAAACAGGGCACCCTCCACAGTCCTTCTTTGAGCAGAAATTTGACTAAAGCAAAATTCATGGGTTATGGAGATACTGACATAGTATTCTTGAAGCACAACTCCAAAGAAAAAGTTAACAAAATGGGAGTTATTAGGTCTTGTGGGGTTTTCACCCCCAAAACAGATATGATAGAGACCCAAAAAGTAGCACTGCTCCAAAAAGTAGCACTTACAAGTGACCAAAGTGAATGGGAGAAGACAAAATGTCGTCTTAACTTCTAAGTAATTAATGATATTCACAAACATATGAAGGTATGGCAATGGAAAATATATGAAAAATAAGGAACCTTTCATGCAATATGTAGAATATATGCATGCACAAGGAAACAGTGACACTGATATGCAGTCTTTTTATATACTTTGGGTTTATTACTTTCACAGGTGCTACAGTTACTAGACTAGAAAACAAATATAATACATTAATAATTCATCAAACAGAATTGTAAGATAGTTCCTAAAAAATTATGTCCAATTTGCACATTTTATATTTGCCAAAATCCTTGGTCAGCACACAAAATATGAATTCGCCAAAAGACAGTGTCCATTAGATGTAGTCACGGAGATCTTCCCTGGATCATATACTGCCTAGTACCTACACTGCCTGTCATCTGCACTTGAATAGAGATGAGTGAAAATAAATTGATCTTCCATGCCATTTTCCTGTGTTCTCTCCACCAGGCTGCCAGAATTCATCGTATTGAGAGGATTCATTAAGTATGTGCTCTGCAGTATTATAACACATGAACAGCCCATGTGGAGGGCTGCCAAGATGGGCAGGGGTTGGGACACATGGGTACATGGAGAAGTTGAAGGTGGGTTTATTCAGCCTGGAGAAGAGCAGACTGAGGGGGAACCTTATTGCTTTCTACCTCATGGGCGATCATAGGGAAGACAGTGCCAAGCTGTCTGTGGAGAGGCACAGTGGACATATGCTAGGCAATGGACCCAAGTCACAGAAGGACAATTCTATGAGGGGGGAAAAAAAATTCCAATGAGCAAAGTTGTACCCAGAGCAGGCTGTCCATAGAGGTGCACCCTGTCCTTGGCAGCATCTAAAATTCCTCTGAATATGGCTCCAGGCAAACTGATGTACCTGCAAAGTATCTTTTTAAGAATGAATTTGGACTAGATGACCTCAGACATTGCATTCTGCAATGCCATGATAACAATACAACCTAGAGAGGTACAGAATTTTTTACACAAAAGCAGCAATCGCAGAAGAGGCCATCACTGCAGGAATATATAAGACTGAGTATTAAAGACACTAAAAAATACCTTTGTTTATATCTCTTAAAGTATTAAAAAAAAAAAAAAATGCGATTTTGAAATTCTATCTTAGGAACAAGTCAGATTTCTGAAAAATATATGAAAAAAAAATAGTTCAAATACTGACAATCTCTGATTTTTCTGGATCACAAAGTACAAGCAGAATTCCCAGCTGGTTAAGGTAGCAAACATGGGGGTGGAAAGGAGCACTAATTGTACATTAACTCAGTTAAGCTAATTCATATGGGATTGCATCATGTGAATTGATGAAATAAATGTTAGTATATGAGATGATGGTAAAACTAGTAAACATGCAATCATTGTAAACTGTCTCTGTGATAGGTAACCTGGATTTGCAAATGCTACAGTAAAAATGAGACTTTAAAATGAGAGATGAGACTTGTCCAACCTGCATATAGCCTACGATTCATTTTCAACAGCAATTAAAATGACAGCAAAATCAGCACAAAGAGTGTAAACGTCAACTGCAAAGAGAAAGCAGCCCCCAAAAGCTTCTTGAAAAAAATGAAGTAATGACAACTCTGGGGGAAAAAAGAGTTCAATTATGTGGAAAGACAAAGTAAATCAAGAGAATTCAGGTGTTTGATTATACCAAAAGGGAAGTAACTTGGATGTTAAAAGATAAAGAAACTATTCCAAATCATTACCTGGTGTAAATTCGACAGCTCTAGCAAAGTCACGGATAGATCATGGCAAGAGATTGTTCTTTTGGAAGAAAGTAAGGTAGAGTTTGTACCCTTCTTTTCACATTGAAGTGTTTTGGTCTTCAGACAGCCCTCATAATTCCAACAAATCACTTGCAAACAAAATAATATTCAGATTGCTGGGGTATGGTTTAGAAGAAATTCGCAAAAGTGAGCAAAGCTGCTAGAGGAACGTCATCTTTTGTGCCCATAAACAAAGCTGCTGCTCCTTTATATCCCCAAGGTCTAAAAAATGTAATACTGTGCATCATTCAAAAGCTGTTAACACCTTACGTTCACCAGGGAAGACAAATATGTTTCTGCATTTTTTGATAAATGCCCTAATTTAGTAAATTAAACCAGGATAGGAAAGATGCATTACTGTAAAAAAGTGCTTGTGTACATTACCTATGTGATTATGCTCAATTTATAGATCTTGCCCTCTGAGAGTGGTTTTAGTCATTTATTTCAAAGTGTATTTACATAAAATATAAGTGGTCGTATCAGGATCTGTAAGTTAGCACTGAGGATATCTGCCAGTCTTGGTATTCACAGTGCACAGCTGTTCCTCTGTGACACTGCATAAATAACAGACCTGTAGTTTTTGTGGGTCCCACACAGGGCTTTTGTCATGATCTTCTGAATCTGATCACAGATTCAATCTTTGGTTGTATAATTTTTGGTTTAGTTAGAATGCCTTTTAGAAAGACCCTGCATCCTGATTTTGAAACTTTGGGTAATGAAGAAATATGACTTCTTTATTAGGTGGTCTAAAAGTTAGTTATCTTCAGCTTAATAAAAATAAACCTATATTTAAATAGGAAAAGAATTTCAGCCTTAGAAGTAAGTCATTCCATTGCTCTTGCTTTCCTTTTCCCTTGCATTTTTTGCTTAGCCCATACTGAGCCAACAGATAGCTTGCAAGAATATTCATTCCAATTCTTCCATCACAACCACAATGACTTTTTCCCCAAGAATATAGCTCTTGCGCAGGTCCTTGTGCACATGAGACAGTGCACATGTGAGAGCAGGAGAAGAAGGAGGAAGGTGTACTTCCTCCATGGAGCCATCCCCAGCTACAGCATGTGGCTGGTGCAGCTGCCAACATGTCAGTCAGCAGAGAAGGACCAGACTAACATCTGGACTGCCACATTTACACTACAGCCTTTCTGGGAAGAGAGTCTTCCCTTACCACCGCGGCATAGTGCCTATTACAGTGCCTTGCTATTACAGATAACAGCTATTGCACATTGTCACCCAAAGAGAAGAAAAAGTGCAGGTGCAAGTGGAATAAATATTACATTTTTTCTCATAGCTTGCTGCAATTGAAATCCCTACTTAAGTGTTTTTTTTCCTGCCAATTTCTAATGTGTTTGTTTAGGGAAGAACTTTTAGATGGGTAGGAATCTTCCCACTCTTAGCACAATAATTTACTTTCCTAGCTAGATCCTTTTCCCTCGATTATTCAGGTAAATGTCAAACAACAGTCTTGGCATGCATTCAGTAGATAATGCATGTTGACTCCACTTCTAACAAATTCATGATTCATCTTTGGTAAGACCATTAGCAAAGACCATTTTCTGATTATTAATTTTCTGAGAGGGACTGGATTCTTTCTGCCAATTTCAGCAGCCTTTGTTCTCAACCATCAAGCACCACTATTATTGCCTAGTTAAACTTGGCATCCCGAACCAAGCTTTTGACCAGTTCTAACAGAATTCTAGTAATGCCCAGCTGATTAAGGGAACTCCAGGGAGACACGTGAGATGACAAAGCATTTTAAATGTAAGTAAATTAGGACCTTAGAAAGGCTGCCCAATGAAGAGAACTGACATGTCTAAATAGCTGCAGAAGAAATGGTGGGCAGAAGAGTGAGTTTCACAAGTGATAATTAACTTAGTAAACAATATCATGAATATCACTGTAATTTTGTAATAGATCTGTAGTGGAGAAAAAGGTAATGTGTAAAAATCTTCTTAATGAGCATTTAAACACTGAGTTCCCAAAGCAAGAACTGAATTGACAAGGACAAGTCTCATTGAGCCAAATCTTACTGACACCTTGCTACCTCCTAAATTGAGGTGACAAGCTGTCGGCCCCAGGGAGAACAGTGAGCCATGAGCTGCAGCAGCAGAGATGTACTCAGATATGAATACAGTCACCATGTTCTAATCTCTCCTGCCGAGTATCCCAGCTGTATACCCCTTGGATTTGCACAGGCTGCCCTAATTCACAGCCTGTTCAAATACTAAACTCAGTGCTTCTTTTGCCTTTGATTTTCAGGAGTTTATAGTAGCTCATAAGGGCATGCTAACTTATTTACTTACTTGAGATGTATTTATGTGTTTTGCAGCACAGATATTGGCTTTGAAGATCTTTTTCAAAGCACTTACACATGTAATTGCCGTCTCTGCTAGTAAGCATGAAGCTTTTCAGTATCTTGAGATCTACACGTTTATTTAAATACATGGACTATGTGCTTGCTGAGTTCATTTAACACCACTCATAGTGAGCTGCATTTGAGGAATTAAGTCTCAAATGGGCTGAATTTTGGTAGATGCAACAATACTAGGGAACTGGGCGTAATACTGAAATAAGCGTGCTATGTATCTCCTGGCAATGAATCTTTTAAGCCAGATGGTCAGTTAGTCTCATTTAAAGTTGTTACATATATTCAGTAACCTTTCAAAAATAATACAAACAGGATTTGTTTGGAAATAAAAACATATACTCACCACAATCGTCTTAATCCTGCAAACCTTCCTGCAGCCTACCACACAACTCCAAAGCAATTGTAAATACAAACCCTGCCGAGGCATAAGTGAAGACTGAATCCTCTTCATAAAGTCCCCAGGGACTGATGCTGCAAATGATTGTCTTCTAATATAAGGAAAAGTCTGGTAAACCAAACTGTCAGAGAAATAGTACAGTGAATTAGACCCATTAGTTAATCAAACCCCATAAAGATTGAGCAGAATGAAAGAATTCATAAATTTGTATCAAAATTTGGGTTTGACCACGGTTGTTTACAAAAGCAAAATTTCAAGATCAAACACTGGAGTACTTAATGTCTTTTTAATCCAGTACAAAAAAAAATTATGATTTTGATTTCTATTTCAAATGCTTAAGAACACTCATTATGAAAAGAAATATAGCTCAGCAGGATCCGCACACAATATGTTGATTACAATTCTATGGTATTTAAGGCTGAGAGAAATGTCCCTGGCATAATGCCAGTATCCTTCACTACTCTCTACAGTCAGCACAGAGTCTGCATAACTGCAGAGGTTAAAAAGCTAAATTTGAGTACACTTACTTGCTTCTTTAATTATTGAGGAGAAGATGGTTGGTCAGTAGCTGCTGATAACATTCCCACTGTTAAAGGTCTTTTTATCTCCCAGGGTAATAAAAGACTTCACTTTTTATTTAAATAATTATCTCTATATAATGCTGGGAGTTATACATATGCCAAATTTTGTATTAATTTTAATTAAAACCAAGATATTATAATATCAATACAGAACGACGATGATAAATTACAAATATTGATAATTAAACACTACAAGTGAAGGTACTTAGAAGTATTCATATCTATAATTAACAATAATCTGAAATAAAAGAGGCATATGAAAACCCAGACCTATTACTGTATTAAGATTGTCTTCCTATAAGCTCCTGATTTCTCTTATTAAATTATTAATATAAAAGCTTATAATTAAACATTACAATAATTAATTTTTTTAACACATGAATTAAGGGCTTAACTTCTGGTACCCTCTTACATTCTTTTTGTTCTGACTGATACAATACATGGCTTGTGGCACGTCACTGAAATTTTTCACCATTATGATTTACAGTTCTCTCTTCTATTGGTAATCTGGTAATTGAATAGTGTGTGCACAGCTAAACTGCTGTGGCAGTTCATTACCTTCTTATTTTTTTGAATTTCTTTTTAATCATCTTTGATGTGCAGAGATTTGTGGGGGTTTGCAGGGAACGTTAATTTGCATTACTGCAAAACTGGTTTTGAATAGGAAGTCTCCATTGAAAATAAATTTAATATTCACAAAATAATCTCTGAGTTTATTTGTGTGAAATCTAAGAGATATTCAAGATTTCAGAATGCCATGCCAGAGGTTAAAGTGTAGTGAATTTCAGTAGATTGATGTTAATCTGATTTTCAGAATGTCGAGTCCTAAATCATACCAGTTAATAAGAGCAAACAAGCCTTTGGTTCTCTAAAAAAATAATCAATGTTATGCAAATGTTAATTTTAAAATGAACAGCCATAAATACCACATAAAAGCTCTAGAATAAAAAAGGACGTGATGAATTGAACTAATTATTTTAGCTAATGTGCAGCATGGACTTGTGCTGATGCTAATAGCAGAAAAAAAGGCTTTAGCAACAAACAGCACTAGGTCTTTATTTACTTATTTTTGACAATGCCACTGTTAATAGCTACCATGTCACAAGTGGAGTGAGCGAATGTGCACATATGCATCTGTGCAGCAATGTGCAACAGTAAGGATGAAATAATTCTGTATGTGTTTAGATGCACAATGTAAATGTCACTATCTCTGTTTGAAAGGCAGTATGGCTCCAAGCTTTTTTTGCTTTTGAAGCCTCACAGGCCCTTTCCCTCTCTTCATTTTTCACACTCTCTCTAGGGTGAAAGACTAGAGGTCATGTATACTGCTGAAAGGAAAAACCTCGCTTAATGAAAATAAGCTGAGCTAAAGATTCTAGAAGAAGGATACCTCAATGCTGGAATGATATGTATTTGCTTTCTGTGCATTTTCACACCAAGCAGACGAAACACTGGTGCCAGCAACTGGAGTATAGATAAGGAACAGATCAAGAGCTTTTCATGTGGAAAGACTGCATTAGCCCAGGGAACAACAGTCTCCAGATACTGCTGAGCCAGAGTGCAAAGAGGAAATATAATTTAAATAAGTGAAAGCAGATATATATTATCCACTGACCTACCGCCATGCTTCTCATTTCTTATCCTTTAAAGAGAACCACCTATTTGTTGGAGGACAAAACAACTGTCCTGGTGTAGAACAGAATGTGATATACCCTAATCCACAGGAAAATATGCTTTATGTTTATAGAGAATTCGTCACAAGAATTAGTAAGCACATATACAAAGTCTATTACTACTAATTTTGTTTTCTTCCCTGAAAATAATAAAAAATAAAAACAAAGCCCAAATGTTTCTGTGCAATGGTTTGAAATTAAGATTTCCCACAAGAAGTAGCTATAGCAATCTTTCCAATTACTAAGTCATATTCCATGACCATGTAAAGAGTGACTGCTGACTCCCTTTATTCAGTATTATCATCATTGTGGGATTTTTCCCTTTCACTGTAATAATTAGGGTTCATGACACTTTTAAGCAGCTATCTCCATGACTCAGCCCACACTGTTACAGAAATCCCTCCATCACAAGCTAGCAACCTGTAGGGAGAGAAACCAGGAAATAGATCAGCCTGGCTCAGCACTGTTAAGCTGGGTGAATTCCTGAAAGTTTTCCCCATCACTTTAAATCTTTTTCATGCTGAGTTTATCTTATATTTATATATAAATATGCTCGTGAGTTGTGGGGGCTCTCTTACAGCAAAACCCCATGAGTAGACACAGCCAAAGGAGGGGCTGCTTCCTGAAAAAACAGCCAGGGCCACCAAACTCACCACAGTCTGAACAGAAATGCATACTTAGAACCCAGATGGATCTGTGAAGCTTGGTGTCAGACAGACTAAGCTTTGAAAATAATCCAAGACAACATTTCTGACACTCTTTTATTGGGGTTTTAGAGATAACGTCTTACAGATATCGCTGCAGAAAATGGGGGATTATGCCTCAGTGCTCTCTTTTCATCATATTCAGTTTAATAACACTATCACTAGCTGATCTTGTGAGGAATTTTAAGGAAATAGCTGTTATAAAAATAACAAAGAGACAAAGGGCATTAATCTGGAAATTTTTGACATCAACAGACCTACTTGCATGCATAAGTATTGGGCACCACAGAAAATATTTAGTTAATATTTAAACTACCAGCAACATATCCCCTTAAAACAAAAGTCTATGTTACTGGATGTAACTTTTCTTAAGACATAAATTTGTTTGATCTCCATATTATCTTGTAATTACTCCTTTGAGATGACCTCCTTTCAGCACCATCTGCTACCAGAAAAAGCAAGTAAATACATATATTTTTCAAATCTTCATATGCAATTAATACATTCCCTTTGTACAGTAACATAGTCCACAGATAGGACTGATCATCTTCAGAAAGAAGAAAACCCAAACATTACATATTCGAATTGGCTCTTAGTAAATAAACAGCCACTTACTGAGTTTTATGCAGTATTTAAATTAAATAATGGAACTATATACTTTTCTAGAATATTCAGGAAACTATATCCAACCTTCTAAGAATAAAACCACTCCTAGCTATAAAACTTAAAATATCTTGTAAATAACATTTGCCTGTACAGCAACCTACCAATTTTGCCACCTTTGCAATTACTGGTTTGACAGCATGGAAATAATTGACTTCCCAGTGGGAGGTATTATTCAGCTCAAGCAAAGACAGAATAGGACTTGAGCAACATGCTTAACTGAATGTTGATCTGGTTCCCACTGAATGGCTTCACAAGCTGCCAAGGAAGCAGGACCACCTATTTGACTTTATGAGCTCCTTTCAAAGATGTAGACAGAACCTAGTAATTCCTTTCAGATATACCCACCTTTGTAAATCAGCTTTTTGTTCTAGTATGTACTCACAGCTACCTCATACACCATGGAAATTACAGAGCTTCTCTACTGAAATCAAATACAATTAAGAACAAAAGCTGCTTTCAAAGTGACATGTTTAAAAAATAACACTTTCAGTGTAATTAATAAAGCTGTGAATTAACATCATTATTTTCTGTCTAAGACCAAATTATAGCCTGAGATAACTACATGCTGTTTCCAGTGTATTCCATGAAGTGTGTTTACAAATGTGCGTGAACCACTGACAGTTTTAGTAGGGCAACTGCCTGCATCTTGTGCCCTTCACTATGACAGAACCTGATCTTATACCTAAATTCCAAGAGACAGTTTCTGTTATTGGTCTTAAGGTCCCTTTGAACCCTGGCTCTGCTATGGTTCTATGATTATTGTATCTTTCCAAGACATTTAGTAGAAGACTAGCAGTAAAGCTACCACCTCAGTTTTTCTCTTTGCCTGCTAATTCATGTATTACAAAATTAACAGGGGAAGGGGAAAAAAATAAAAGACCCTGAAGCCTTGGAAAACAGTCAGCTGAAGCAGATGAGGGGAAATCAGGTTTAAAAGGAAAAAGGCTCAAAACCACCTTGTCATATTTTATTCCTTTATTTCATACTTCAAGATTCATCCTCAGGATTATGTGTTGCCTAGACAGACCACAGGAGAGTTCCTGTCATACAGTCCTATTTACGTATTTGAAATGTGGAAAACACAAGTTCCTTTTCTTTGCTGTTGTAACGCAGTATATCCAAATGTTAGCATCTCATGACTGCGGGGCACATTGCATCGATGAACACAGAAGCACTATGTGCTAGAAGGAAGGATCACTATCTCTACTGGGAAATCTGATGGCATAATTTTGTGTTGCAGTTCTACGGAGTCCATCTGAACTGGCACTCCTGGAGCAGACCCACTCTCAAAACACCTGCCCCACCTGCAGGGGTAGGTTTCTAAAGCTCTCTGAGTCTGACCCCAAATCTGCACAGCAGCAAGTGATAGACCAACAAAAATAAGCTGTGATTCTGCAGGGTGGTGTTCTGCTGCACAACTGCAACTTCCAGTCAAGTGGCAGAAGCCACACATAGACAGAGGGAGCAGGACCACTGCTTTCATAGGCAGCCACTGTTAGGTGAAGCTATGCATGTGAGTTATAAGAGATATGAAAGCATGACACAGTGGCAGTACCCGAAGCTGGTGTCAGGTCTATGTCTCCAATCTCATGACCAAGATGCTCAGAGAAAAACATGTGTAGCTGTGAGTGAGAGGACTAGACCAAGTCAGCTACATTTTAGGTAGCTACATCATTTGCTAAGTGGGAATGTGCACAATGCTTCCCTGAGCTCCAACCTTAAAGAACTTGAATGAAGAAACACTATGATGGGAAAGGAAATTGAGAGGGAAATACACAGAAAGAAATTATGATGGTGAGGGAGCAAATAAAGCCTTTCTATCCCTGAATTACCTCCACAGGGGAAGAGAGGGAATAAACAATCCGCATTTCCTAACTAATTGCCAGTCATTAACTTGGCTGTGGTATTTATCACTCTTTCAATCCACCATGAATTCTTTTTTTGACCCCACAGTACAAGAATCTCATCACCTTGCAAAATTCTCTTCCTCCCTTCGTGGACCAGAGCACACACCGTGCCATGCCTTTGCCCTTCTGTGACAGCTCAGTGAGGTGCCATGGCACAAGCATGTGAACTTCCTTTCTGCCATTCGCTTTCAAGCCACCTGAAACGTTGTATTAGTACGGCTGTCATGCTTGGACCTTTTGTAGAAGAAAATGCAGGGTGGGACCAACACAAATATAATTTCCTCTGTTTTTTGACTCTCCCTATCCCCAAACGCCTGCACACACACCAAGGACAATTTAACCCATATTGTTACATTTCACTGCTTTAATAATCTTCCATTTTCTTCTGGCTCTGATTCTCCTCTTCACTAGATCAAGTATATTGAATTTGAAAATTGCTGGAACACAAAACACGAGCATGCATTTCACAAAATTACATATTTACGCTATACGTCCCAGCTTTTTAGCATGGGTGACAATGATATACTTTAGTTACAATCAAGAACATCAACAGATTGTATTACAATCTGTCACACATTCTCAGGAGGGAGAAACTGGCAACTCACTACACTGAAGAACAGTAATCAAGCATCTGGAATATTACAGTACAAGTAGATTTTACATGATCTGTCTAGCTGAAGCAATTTATAATAATGACTTTTTTAAAATGAGCTTGCCAACAAGAGGTCTCTGTAACAAGCTTATGTTCATAGTGACACCAGAATACTTAATGCATGTGTCTGATCAATAGTATCTCTAACATATTTTACTAATGACACTCTTCTAAATTACTTGCACAAAAAATAGGTGCATCTTAAAGGAAAAAGAAAATAAACAAAAGTAATATCCAATTTTTATAGATGCCTAATGCTTAGTAAAAACTTTAAGATGCTCAGTAAGCAAAACATTTGTGTCATTTTCCACACCATTGGCAAGTAAACCATAATAACTGTTTTCTCCCATGTGAGGAAAATGATACATTGAACAATCTGACAAAACCAGAAAGACTGTCAAAAAATAATCCAAAGGGGAAAAAAATATGTTCCCTGGTCTCTGATCTGGGGCCATTACAACAGTTCCTTTTGTTCAAATAAAACCAGTAAGAAAAGAATCAAAAAAACTGTGTATATGATGTTTAATTCCTGAAAGCACAAGTTATTCATGTTCTAGCTGAGGTGAAAAGCTCAATATAGTAGCATACACTGACAGGGATCCCAGTTCAAAAAAATAAGGCTATATCTGTCAATCACCAGCACAGAAGTCAGAAAAAAGAGCGCTAAAGACAATGCTACAAAGTTTTTCAAGACAAATATTTAAAAAAGGTGGCAAAATGGAAGTCAAAGTAACCTATAAAGTTATTTTAAAATATAGTTATACACAATTAGATTTATTCAAACAAAATTATTCCTATCCTCTCATTCTAAAAATATGCATGTGAAATGGAGATTTGAAACAGGAATTTTAGGGCAGTCCTTAAAAAGGATACAGATTATGATAAAGGTGTATGGTTAATAATTGAGGTCCAAGGCACTTCAAACCTCCAGTACTTATGAAATATATAGTAAGATTAATTAAATAGTTTTGATTTATTTCTAGGTTTAAAACCAGAAGAGCTAGGCACTGCTTTGCAGAGCCTTAAAGCCATGGTCTGACCCAGTTCTCACAACCAATGATATCTGTGGAGCCAGAGACTGGGAACAGCAGTGGATATGAGCTAAATGAAGGAATCAGACTAGTCATACACTGCTCTTGCTCCTTGTCCTCTTTCTTCTTCTTGACCCCAAAACAACTTCCTCAGATAGTCAAACTAGTCCTGAACATCAAGATCCATGGCCTGCACTAGGCACAGGAGAAAGCTGCTATAATTCCACTTCCCCTCTGGTCCAACAAGTGAAGTTCATCATCATTTCTGCCAGTCATACTAGGCTGAAGAAGAAAATAAGAATAATGCTTTTGTTGTGCCCCCACTTGGGAGTGGGTAAACATGGCAACAGACATACACACACATACACAGTACCAGATTACAGGCCTTCAGTGTATGTTTGGGTGAAGAAAAACACTACTTACAAGGAAATCTCCACCTGACTGATGCCTCTATCCCATTCACAGCTTGCTGTTGTAAAAGACCTAGGAGAGCAGATGCTCCTCTGACCAAGAGCCATGATTACATCCAGTGCTTCTCCTCTTACTGTTATATCCTTCCCTTCCACACTCATCTCACAGCATATATTCACTAAAAAAAAGTCATCAGATCAGTCTCATAAAGAGGAGCACTTCTGAATTCCAATCTTGCCTTTCCTGGGGTTGTCTTGGTGTTGATGAAGGGCTGCTAGAGCTAAGAAGCACCATAGTTTTCAGGGGAAGCCATCATTGTCTTCCTTGAGTTTGGTCTAGCTCAACCTTATTATCCAGCTAAGATTCATTAGACACACTCATTTTGGCAGATGATCCCAAAGACACAAGAGAAATCCTAAAAGCCTTATGAATTATCTAGCTGAAGTTGGGAAGAACTCAGTCATGACCCTGAATGTAAAAGAACAGCAGAGCCGCAAAGGTCCTGGTGTGATGTAGAGGAATGAAGACACACAAGCTCCGTTGTGTTCACACACAAAGGCCTTAAGAGCAGAGAAAGAGCTTTCCAGAGCATTGGAAATTATCTGGAGTAGAGGCTCCTGTAAAAAAATAAGTGTTAAAATCAGCCCTTAGGACTTGTTTTGAACAAATATAACATCCTTAAGGTATTAAAGTAACAACCCTTAGTGCTTTCTGTTTACAACTAGGTTTGCATGTTAAGGTTGGCAGACAGCCTTGCTAAGCTGCAGATGCCTTCCCTCTGAAGGAAACTTCCTGGTGTTTGTTAGTTTTATCTGCTGTTCTGTTTAAAAATGTGATACAGACAGTTTAGACTCAGAGCACTGGCCGCCTATTCTGACTTGAGTCACTGCCTGAAGACTACCTTTGGGGTTCTTTGAGAAAAAGGCTTCCCTTTTCTTTATCTCATCTCTCTGGGTGACATAGAACAGCTATGCTGATGCAGAAAAGAGGGTCACCACAGCACATCTGGGGAGAGCAAGCTGTGCCTGAGGGCTTCAAAGTGGCTGGGTAAGACTTCCAGTATGAACAGTGTGGGTGATCTGACAAATGCCAAAGAAATAGTGTGAGGGATCAAGCAGAGCCTAGGGCATCAGCATCTGATGTGAGTATTACAGAGGAGGTTGATCCCAGGAAGAGGAATGAGGCACTGAAGTCCTGGCAGGGAGCAATTGCTTTAACATCAAAAGACCAAGTGCTACACTAAGTAATTTCTTTGTTTTTACAGTGGGGAAGGCTCTACGGGGGTCATTCCTCTCTGCTCCCTTGCCAAGGAGGAAGTCCAGTACATACGACCTCTGATAGATGTTTTTCCCCTGCTGTTAGTGAAATGTAGAAGCTGCCTGTCAAGTTGGGATATCCACAGAGGCATAGCTAACCTCAACACATGTAAAAGAGCCTGACAGCTCCCTAACCAAAATAAGTTTATGGGGGAAACCTGAATGGCTACTTGAAGAACAGTAAGTCATAGAATACATTAAGATGCCACTTCTCTACGGATCAGCTTAAGCATGACCAATAGGACTGTGTCGATAATGATGTATACAGCCAAACCTACTGCTCACCTGCTGCTATTCTGCTTTTGAAGCACAGGCAACTATAACCAGCCATTTGTATTTATTCAAAGGGGACTAAGAACAAGGATCACAAACGCAGAACTGAAGGATCAATCAGGGGACAAAAAATGGGGAGAAATCTTGGACTAAGAGGCAAAAAATTATTATGTTCAGTTCTTTAAGTACTGAAAGCAGTGCTAGAAGAGTTAGATCACTGTTTTCATTTTGTTTTGAGATGGGAGCAGAAAGAAGACAGAAAAGCTGCTGAGATGTGAATGGAGCAGAATGAGGGTCTTCACATTTAAAAGGAATAAGCAGATATCTGCTTATCTCCTCTCCTTTGGGTGCAGGAGAAGAGGAAGATAAGCAAATACAGCTGGAGCTTGAAAAGTGCAACAAAAGGGAGAGAGAAATAATCTGATCCAACTAATCAGAAGATTCAGGTGGTAGGTTATGTTTCCTGTGGCTTTGAACAGATTCTAGGGGGCTGAATTGTTAACACTGATTTTGCAAAGCAATAGCTTCCTGGTGGAGTTTTCTGAACACAGTAGAGATCGGAGGTCTAAACTCTACCAAGTAATTTTGAAATCCAAATCTGTACATTCATTTGTGTGATTTTTATGGCATTTTCTTGTAGATGAAAATGAAAATGAGGGTTGTTTGTTTTGATTTGGAGGAGGTATACTGCCATGACTGAAATTCTGATGCTCGCATATTGGAACAGATGTAAAATGTTGTATCATACTTCAAAATTTACATAAATATTTGCTAAACCATTTCATTAAAGCTTAGAGAAAAAAAAAAAAAAAACCACAATACATAAACATAAATTCATTTAATGGTTAGTTCTTTAATACTCTTTCCATAAATGTCCTCTAAAATATTTTCTGTACCAAATTAATTCTTCACAAAATACAATTTGGCTGCAGCATAGCGTTCATTAAATATTCACAAAGGGAGAAGCAACTTTTTTTAGTGTAGAGGTTGGTAAAGTGTGAATATAAAACTCAGCTTAATGAACATGTTTGTTGCGTAAGTCTTATGGGAGGGACAGGAAAGCCTGACAAAATACAGCTGAAGAAATTGACCAAGGTGTGCTATCTTTTGGTCATTTCATGATATATTCCTTCAGACAGCAATAAAGCCAAAAGCTTTTGTTAGCATCTATCATAATTTTTTAAAATTACTTTAGAACTGTGAACTAGGTGTTAGAAATTGTAACAGTATTTTTCTTTACATGTGAAAGTATAATAAAACAGTAATAAAAGCTCTATATTTACACAGTAGCTCAACAGTCCTGCTTACGAAGGACATTTTCATCCTATTCCATTTTTAACAGTTGCAAACATAATGCTGATTTTGCAGCTGATATAGCAAACGACAAGTCATGTTCCGCATCATGTCAGCTATCTGTACGTATACTCATTGAGAATACAGCTTCAGTCTGAGTGTATGATATGGTTACTACCAGAACTCATCCTTTACACTGCCTGAAAAATCACACCAAGCTGTCAGCCACCTTTGAGTACTAAACATTACATTTAAGAGGGATAATATTTGCACTCCCTCCAGCTACGTTTCTTTTACTCAAGTGGGACTTCCTCCATAAGATGACTCACCGGGTTTCAAAAATTAAGTTTTTTCTCATGTTTTCTGCAGAACTGTCAGGTGCAGCACGATACCGTCACAGCTCTGTGAGATGTGGACTTGTGTTAATTTCCCTTAAAATCAGTTCTTCCACTTTGCTACATTAATTCTCTGTATTAACTGGGAATAAAAAAAATAAATAAAAATAAGGCTACTTTACTGCTCCTGTTCTATTTCATTGCTAATTCTCCCATCTCCTGTGATCAATATTACCACTGGCACAGCTGACTAAGCCACAAGGCTCCTGGGTCTAAAGTTTAGTGCTCTGCAAGTCCTCATGGCCTCTAGCATTTGCTCTGTGTTCATCTTTTACCCAATACCTCATCCTGGGGAGTTTGAGTCAAAATCTGTTCTTGGAGACAGGGACGTAAACCAAAAGCCACTGTGCTGTTTGTGCTGGTTCACACTCTTGTCCCAGCTGCTGGGCATTGTCCTTGCAGCAGAGACCAGAGGCCTTGCAGGGCAGGAACCGGCAATGACTTGCAGGGACAGTTGCCCGTTAGAAATACACCCAGATAACTTCATTAGTATCCCTGTGAGTCATAGCAGAGCTGCTTCAGGATGCCAGAACAGCAGTGGAACCATTTAACTGCTATAATCCCTAAAACACATATTTGAATAACTTACCCTTGGTCATTCTGATGCTAAGCTGTGGCTCCTCCCTAAGGATAAAAGAATGCAGTGAGTGTCTGGAGCAGTGAGTCCCAAACATGTTAATCAGACCACTGCCTAAATACTTTTAAGGACATTCATATATACTTCTCATATTCTATACTGGATACACAATATGGAGTAAGGTTGCCACTGCCAGGGGTTGCATTAGTGGTCTGCGCAGGATACAGCCAATCTATACTAAATCTTACTGGAAACATGATAAAAAAATTAAGCTTTCCAAGAAACAAAAGATATTCATTAATGAAATTACACTGCACTAATTATAGATACTAGAATACATGTAACACAGCTATCAAATAGTAATAGCTGTGTCTTTACTGTAAAAAGAGCCTTTAAAAACAGCAGTATGAATATTTCAGTTATATATATTGAACCAGAAAATACCTCTTCATTTGAACTAGGAAAGAACTGGCCTTGAAAAATCTGGGAAATTACATATAAAAAGCTCAGAAAACATCAAAACATTTCATCCTGGGGCTTTGAAATCCTAAAATTACTTTTCCTGAACTAAAAATAAGTTTCAAATATAATTATAATAAAACAAAAGGCTCAAAAAAAAAAAAGCCCACAGTCAAATAGAGGAGAAATATTTTAAGCAATTAAATAAAGCACTTAAAATTACTTGAGCTGCCTATTTTCCTCATTTTTCGTTGTGAAGACTTCCTGAGATTTTGATATCACATTCCTTTCTTGAATAGGACACATTTCAGGCTCCAGAAATTCACAGAAAATAAACAAGCAAACAAGTCCTTCCTATCCTAAATGAAACTTCGTAGTTTAGGAAAACCCTTATAGCTGTGTCAACTTGGCCTGGTGAAGGACTACCAAAATGCTCTGTGAAGCTCTATTGTACTGCAGTGCTCTTGGTAGTCCAGCTTTCTCGAACACTCATGGCTCTCCCTTCACCATATAAAGTTCTCGAGTTTCTTTGTTTAAGGCTGCTTTTACAAAAGCAATTATAAAGAACACTGATTTTGAGCTTTGAGTATTCTTCAGACAATTAAGGTTACAATAACATTTTCATTTTTACAAGGATGCTGAGCAAAAGGCCTAACCTTGCTGCTTCACAGCTCTGGAAACAATTGATCTCCAAGTGCTTTCTGAAAGGATGAAGCTAGCTGAAGTGAATACAGGATCACATGGCCTAGAGGTATAATCAACCACTATCCATGTGAGTATTTCAGTAGTCCCCAGCCTTGTGATGCTTAACATACTTCTCCTGTAAACATGCTAATGAAGATAGCTAAGAATAAGAAACTGAATTACAAGATGCTAAACAACAGACTGACAGATAAAAATGCAGAAGGACATTTAAGAAGGCCTCTAAGAGGAGGTTCCCACTCTAGTTGATTACAAAGGGAATTAAGTGCCTAAAATTATAACCTATTAGTAGCTAGATCCACAAAAGTGCAATCATTATTTAAATACATAGCTCTCCCATCTTTTAAAGGGAATTAAAGATTTTGCAGACTATGTGGACCTGCCAGTCAGGGGTGGATACTATAACAAGTCTAAGCAATTTGTCCAAGATCCACGCCCAAGTGCTACCTTGATCCCACAAATTCCACATGGCAGTTCCCAGCATCAGCTCACTCTCCTGCAGGTTATTTTCTAACAAAGAGCTCTGTGGCACTTCGGTTTAAGCTAAATGACTTGAAAAGGCTGACAAGGACAACCTGGTCCTAGAATATTACTGTATTTGGTATGTGTTGGCCTGGCTGCCTCATGTGAAAAGAATGTCCAAGAGTTACAGGCCAGAGCAACATTTCAACAAGAGAAATCAGACTAAACTGACAGTAAGACCTAGATGATAGATTTACAGTGTACACCTTGCATATAGGATAAACTGGCATGGCTGATAGCACACAGAAAATTTAACATCTTTATTTAGTTTGATTTTCACTAACTCATGGAAATCAGCCCTTTTCTTACAGAAAAAGAAGGTGATATTTTTTACTGAAGCTATGTTCTAACCAACATGTAACTTCTCTAATTTACAAGGTAAAGCAGAATCTCATCTACAGGTAGACACAGCTCTGTATTCGAGTATTTTCCACTTCCATCAATGTGAATATAAAACTGGAAGTTGTCTTGGATTCACTTTGTGAAGTGAATTCAAGATAATAAATACCCCACTTGCAGTAATTATTATTCTAAAAAGACCACTAGAACTGGGACTAAGCGTGTTCTTATATCAGAGGATCAAAAGCCACTGGGATTTTTGTTCATGTGGAGTGTTTTTTTTCTGTGGTTATCTGGAAAAGCCATTTAATAAACATCCTGCTATTGCATTGACAATGACCACAGGGTCTCTTGACCTCTTCCTGTGCAATATTTTAGCTAAGACTTTCTTCTTTTACTACCGAGCCTGCACTTCTAATGGGATGCAGAAGTGGCTTACAGCCTTTGAGACGTATACATAGTGTGCAGCACAAATGATACTGCGAATCCTTCAAACTTGATATGATTGTTGAGGATTAGACAGAATTAGATCTGATGATGCAGGTGACCATTTCCAGCCTTGTATTCCTGTGTGCTTCCCTTCCCATGTTTGATCTCTATCTTCTCACATCTTCTATTTTTGTGCAAGAGATGACCCTTCACACAACACTTTAATGTGTTTAGCTCAATTTTCAATTAGCTCAATTTTAGGGCTAAAGCACTCAGCAATGAAGAAGGTCTTCATTACAACTATTACAGCTGCTGCTTTTTTTTTCCTACACCCCACAAGGACAGATCTGACAACCATGGAAATCAAATCAGTAATAGTTGATTTGGGATATTTGGATTTGATTCGCCAAAATGCTGAACAGACTCTCTCTTCTCCAGCAATTTATATAAATATGTGCTCAACCTCAAACATGGTAATAATCACAGACTTCAAAGAAAGCTTTACTTTGCATATGAATATAAACTATGGTTTAGATTTACTTTAGTGAGAGCTGCAAAGACTAATGAGAGTACTCCAGTAGCACGATAAAAGCCTGTAGCACTCTTTTAAGTACAGATCTATAATTCTTTTGGTAATCACGCCAAACCAATCACTAATGCAGTGGTTTAATGGAAGAAGAAAAAAATCACTTACTTAAACAAGTGAACCTCAGCCTTGGAGTTCAAGACCTGCTGCGTTTCCTATAATCTGAACTCTGCTAAATTATGTACTCTGTATTTTTAACATTTTCTGTTTTCTGGAAAAAGAAAAAAAAAAACACAACAATACCCCCACAATTTTAAATAACACATATATGAAATAAATGTAACATGTCAATGTGTGAGCCATATTTACTTGCTACACCTGTTACTGTTCCACCTAATTCTGGGCAAAGCAGAAAACTACTGATCAAACTGTATTTTAGCAATTCATTTCATAACTTGAGAAGCATTTAATTTTGTAAAATGTCTTCCCTAAGTACAGATGGGAATTAACAGTCTGATGTCAAGTAAAATATAGCTTGGTAAGGTTTTTGTATAAGATGCATAAGAAAAATCTGCTGATGTTCCAGGGAATCCTTTGGTGATGCAGCACTTCTCCCAGGGTACACATAATCTCTTCCATCCATCAGATTCAAAAATATGCTCTAGCCGTACACAAAGAAAGCTTCCTCTGCATCCAAGAGAAAATACTCTGCCAGAGAAGCTTTGTCATTTTTGAGCTTTTATCCCAAATTTGTGTGGACTTCATGCTCCACAGTCAGTTTGAAGGCATAGAAAATACGTTCAAGTGGTGATCAAAAACTAGTGTAAGATGTGCATGCATGGTTACAGCAAATGTTATCAGTGGTATGCAGGATGCTTTATTTGTTGTGTTCCCAAAGATTTGCATCCCCATGTTAACTTTCTAGTTTAAACTGCATTATCAGCTTCCTTAAAGATGGGAATTATGTGCTACCTATAAAGCATCTTTGCAAATAATTCACATATCATCCTTAAGAGAATTACTTTTGACAGAAATGTGGAATTTGCAACTGCAAGTTTCATATTCAGCTCAATTATAGCACAAAATATCTAAGGGAAAAATAAGTGTAAGCATACGTCATAAAAATTGAAATGCTTTTAAAGGGGAAAGTCCTCTGCACAAATTCATGTAACCCTTGAGAAAAAAGCAATCCACACTTTCTAAGTGAAATGTCAGCAAGAAAGTTATTGCTCCGGAAATGTCCACTTGTGAATGATTTTTGGTGAAAAAGGCATCACATTTTATAGATATTCAAAAATCTGTTTTTAAATGTTCATAAAATGTAACTGAAAAAATAGCTAATATAATACATATATTTATTCTTTTTTTTTTTTTTAATCATAAGCAAAAACCTTCAAAAGTGCTGGATTCAGTACCTAAAAAGTCTTTCACACAAAGCCTTAAAGAGTTTATGGACCCAATTTCCAAAGAATCCTGAAACAGTCCCATTCTTAGTCAAGTGTACACAAAGGCAAATATTTCTGCAGACATGACCACATAATAATACAGAAAACCAACAAGCAACTGTCCTGTGTCATGTGAAAAATCAGTTCCTGTGATTTTTTTTTAAGGAATATAAAAGCTTTGAACAAACTCCCTAACCTCAGGAAACACTATAGAAGATATTCTCTTAGCTTCTTCGTTAAGCTTTATATAAGATTTTCTCTCATTCTCCTCCTACTTCTCTTTTAGAGAATTGACATATCTTTTCACATCTTTGCCCACTCATTTTTACCACAAACACAGTTTTTAATAAAATTAGTCATTAAGTATTGTTTTTCAGACCCAAAGAAGTTGTCGGCTTTACCATTCATTAAGAGCCAGTTTTGTACTGGTCTCAGTAGTTATATCCATTTCCATGGAATTCTTTTTAGATTCTTCTGTTGTATTTATAACCTTCATAAGTCAAGTCATGTTCAGCATATTTAAACCACTCCTCCACACAAATATAAAGCTAAAATTATTTAATTCCACCTTCTCTACCTTTAGACAATGAATTTTGATTAGTTTGGACACAAAGGAGGAGCAGCTCTGAATAATTCACTGAGCAATGATTGTCCTCATTGTCTGAGATCCATGTGAGTAGAGGGGTTGCAGGCACATGCTTTCAATTACATCACAACCCAAGACTTAGTGTTTGGAGCTGAAAAGCTTCCTTATCTCCTCCACATGAGCCTGAAGTTGTCAGAAACCATTTCTTTCATAACTGACAGAGAGTAAATGAATGCTTTCTAACTTCTGCAACCCCTGATCATATAGAAACATGAGATAATATCCTTCTTCATTCAGAGTTCTGCAGCTGTTTTTTAAAATCTATCAGGCAATGTCCTCAATGTAAAGTCTTTGAATTTTCTCCACAGGTTCTATGATGGGGTGAAGGACCTGCATCAGTTTTCTGCAGGTCAGGTCTTTTTACAAATATTCATGGGATCTTTTCATTTTTACCTCCATGTGGTAGTGTGTGGAACACCATCCACAAAAGGGCTCACTGATGCGATAAGACCACTAATTAAATAGTCTGACATACAGACTGTATTCCCACATGAGCCTCAGGCCGTATTTCAATTACTGTGAACTTGAAGCCAAACTTGGCAGTATTTCAATGTGGAACCCACAAGTTTCTGCACTGAACCTCTAGAGACTCTGAACAATTAATAGTAGTGCCTTTATACAATCTGCAGCAGAGCAATGTCTTATTTTTCAGTCATCTTCAAAGTCACAGAAGCTAAGAGCCACCCTAATGTGTCTCTCCATTTTTTTCATGGTTATTCTCAAGGCCTTAGGCTCATATGCAGAATCCCTCACAGCCCCATACCTTCACCAGTCATACCTTCTGCAGCCAATCATCCCCTGCTGCACAAAAGGAAACCATTCGGCACCCAATACTATACTATCCTACCCTGTAGCATCTATCTGTCTCTCATGACCTGCACAATTCCTTATGACCAGTATCCATCAAAGTAATTTCAAACCTGGAAATGTTATAGGAAGTCAATATGGAGGATGGAGTCAATTATAATGATGAAAGGATATATCTGCTATTATAATTTCTGATAGAGTTAGAAAAAAACAAGAAGCCTTCAAGCACACAGATTGCTTTTCATTTAAAATTGGGATTCTGTGTTTATTATGAACCCACACAAACACTGCTAACGGTAACTTGATACAGAGCTTGTCTTTGTAAGGATGGACATCTTAGTAATTTACTACAAAATTTCAACATTTTGAAAAAATTGAGTCATTCATATTTCAACATTTTAACTGTCCTCATTTTTTTAATTTGCCTGCACTTGCACATACATGATTCTTATAAATGTAAAAGCCATAGTTACCTCAATGTTGCTCACTTTTCCTTCTACAGAATTCTAAGCCAATAACATCAAGTCCTTTTGGAGAATGTCTTAAACTAGTACTGTGTTTCTCTTAAAACTTCTTGTAGCATTAAACAGTCACGAGCTAAAAGGAAGAATCAGGAGCAGATGTAATTTGATAACCAATTATTCTGATGTACTTGTTTTTAACAGATTTCAGTTAATTCAGGCAGAGGAGGATAACTACGAAATTGTGATTGCGAAATGTGAGAAGTTCTGCATGGTCACATTAAAAATAAAACACAATTTATATGTTTTCTGTAACACTTTGAAGAATGAGGTGACTATTTCTTTGAGATAAAAATGAAAACCTATATTGCAATTGTGGAAGACTGAGCTAAAGGAAAATAAAAAAAAACAAACAATATTATAGGGATCTGGGATATAAAATTTCTGGAGTGAGTTTTATCGTGAAACAGTAAATAAATTTTGCCAAGCAGTCACTCAAATCTAAATAAGGTTTATGCAATCCAGACAATATTCTCCTGCTATGGAGACCACAAAATACTACAAGAAATGATCCTGGAAGCAGAAAAGAAGACATACTTCAAACCAGTCTTCGAAAGCAGCACTAAAACAACTTGGTCAAACAATACAAATGAAGTTATAAGATAATATTTGAAAGAAGATGCAAGGCAGTAAAGGCAAAAAGAAGAAATATCCTCAGCTCAAAGATCACTTCATAGGCACAAGACACAGAACAGAAGCAGCAGATGATAACACTAAGAGCCTTGTTGAAAAGATGTGTTGGTTTCAAAGTAGTGCATTGGCAGTATGGGGCAAAAAGCAGTTTAGTTTCAAAAGAGACTCATGCTTTAAAACTTACACTGGTAGCACTCAGGATTATAAAAATGCTGTCCAGGTTATAAAACAATGTGAACTTAAAATGAGAGTAAATGAATTGGCAAAGCATTGGCAGCAGTACTTCAGGGGAAGGTATCTATTAATATATTTTTAAATGAGTTAGCATTCCTACTGAAGGAAGGCTAAAATTATTTTCTTTTCTCATGCAAGAAATACATTGCTTTTACGCTGGTAAAAAATACCGTGTACAAATATGTATGTTCAAATTATCTTTCAGGTGACTCCTGCACTGCTATTCCCATTACATGCCATAGCCAACATGCTGAAAATTCAAGACAGATGTGTATTTACGCTTTATCATAAAGATACTAAAGTCCTCACAAGAAATATTTTTATGAGTGAAAAGTGGAAGAACAGCATGGCCAAAAGATCTGAACATCTGTGAAAAGGACCAGAACTGCTGGGCTAAACATGCAGAAATTTAGGTGTGTTAAAGAAAACTCTCACACATCAAAAGATACAGGTAAGACTGAAACTATCACATACATACCCTTCTTTCCAGCTGAAGTCTGCTAAAGTCTTGCCTAAAGTCTTAGCTCACTGATGAACTTTTACATAAAATACTCCTGATCAGGAGTATTCCTTGAGTACGCCCAGCTAAGCAATCTAGATTTCTTTAAATGACTGCCAAATCTCCAGCATTATTTACATCTCCACCACACGTTTTATCATCTTTGATTTCATATTTGCTTCCTCATATCATTGTTAAAATGTTGAAAAAACATTACCTCACTTGGAGTATTGTGTGCAGTTCTGGTGTCCTCAACATAAAAAGGACATGGAACTGTTGGAACAAGTGCAGA